>CM042011.1:19582282-19719782 GCA_023525715.1 Cichorium intybus
TATACATATATATATATATATATATATATATATATATATATATATATATATATATATATATATATATATATATATATATACACACAAATACAAATACAAATACAAATACAAAGACAAATACAAATACAAATACACATACAAATACACATACACATACACATACACATACCTATACACATACACACATATATACATACATACATATACATTACATACACGCACATACACACATGTATATATATATATATATATATATATATATATATATATATATATATATATATATATATATATATATATATATATATATATATATATATATACACATACACATATGTTCACCGCAGACTTATACCAACTAGAACTGTTAGTATCCGAACTTGATCTATAGTTTGTACTTCCCAAACCTGACTTGAGATAAAACTTCTTTTTGCGGTTGTTGTTTGTTATAAGTGCATGGTCATCATCATTCTCATATTCCACATCGTTTTCATCTAGGAAGATTTCAAAATTCGCCATGTTTTTATTGAACTTCAAGTTATGCTTCGCATCTTTTGGACCTAACGCTAAAGGACCTCCAAAAGCTTTTCCACTTACCACCTCCATCCCATCATCCTCATGGGATTTCAGTACACTAAATAAATTGAACAAAAAGTACATAGCCACATTTTTGTGACATTTTATAAAAACGAATTTCCATTCTCTTCCTAATGACAGCAGAAATGTAATGTTAATTTCATGAGGAGTTTTGTGAATTTGTGTTCTTTTCGGTTTGTAAATGAGAATACTAAATTTTTCTACAGTTTGGTCAGATTCTTCAGACTTCTGTTTGGAATCAAAAAATTTAGGATGGTGCTCCCCACTCCCGAACCCAAAGACATTATTAAAATGCCCACGGGAGTTTTCGACACCTCAACTTGCCAACACTCAAAACTAAAAATATTTCAATTTTCATAAAAAAATAATAATGCACCGAACAATTTACATAAAAAT
Source organism: Cichorium intybus (assembly GCA_023525715.1). Classification (NCBI taxonomy): domain Eukaryota; kingdom Viridiplantae; phylum Streptophyta; class Magnoliopsida; order Asterales; family Asteraceae; genus Cichorium; species Cichorium intybus. Next base: position 19,583,276 of record CM042011.1, read on the forward strand.
TTAGTGATTATTATTAGGGAAAAGTGAATATACTGTTGTTATATATATAAGCTTGCGTACTAAACCCTTAATACAACGTCGATTTACATGTATATCGATTATTTCCCTATTCCTGTATTATTTGTTTATTGAATTTTCATTCGACACAACAATTTCTTAATCCCGATCGTGTCTTCCATCTTCGATGATTCTTTCTTCTTCCTTCTGACCTGTAGGAAGTCGTATCGGGACTAAAGAACTGTTCAAGGAGGAAGACACGATCGAGATTAAATAATTGTTGAGTCGAACATAAAATCAAGGAAGAAAGAATACGAGAATAAGAAAATTTGCGATATACATGTAATACGACGTCGTATCAAAGGTTTAATACGCAAGCTTATATACATAACAGCAGTATATTCACTTTTCCCTTATTATTACAGGACTACGTCAAAACTATGGAAAACGTTGTGTAGAACTTTTACAAAGCCATTTTAGAGTTGTATATTACAAATTGAAAAAAAAAAATCAAATATAAAAATACACTTCATACTATTTACATACATAATCCATTTCCCCGTATGAATCCTTCTTACATCAACTAAAATAAATACAACATATTAAAATTCTTTACATACATAATCCATTTCCCCATACGAATCCTTCTTACATCAATCAACTAAAATAAATACAACATATTAAAATTCTAATCTGACAAAATTCAAAACTGTGAAAAAATATTAATCATCAAATAGTCAAATTCTCCTGAATTCCAAGAAACGACCCGATAATTTGACCACCAACATCCGGGAACTCTTCACTTCCCTCAAGCGATCGAACCTTACCCGTTCGCTCAACACGAACAGGGTACTTCAACAGGTGACCCTTCATCTCCGATCGGTCATTAGAAGCAAACTTCTTCCAATTTGCTTCCGCCATTGATCTAACCTGTCTTACACACTCAATAGACTCCGGATGCTTGAAGTTCTCGTCAATCTTTCCAAGATGCTCAGCCCATAGAGACATTCGATATCCGTAAATCTAAAAACAAAATGTAAGTATTTTACTATTCGAATGATTTTGACCTAAAATAACTAAGAACATCAATGTCGAACGATTTTTTGACCTAAAAAACTAAGAACATCGATATCGATTTTGAAATTAGGGAAGAAAAAGTTTGGATTATTGGAATCGCAGACAGATTACCTGTCCTCGTGGATCCATGTGTTTCCTTGCCCACGTATTATGCGGTTGATAAGCTCCCATTGCAATCTCTGTGTCTCGAGTTCCTTCCATTGATCGTTGATTAATGTTTGCAGATCCGATTATCACGTACTCATCGTCTACTATCATTCCTTTTGAATGGACGTAGATCATAAATCGCCGATTCTTACGACTAAGTGCCTGAAAATAACAAATTAACAAAGCATATGATAGATTAAAGATTGTAATTAGAGATACCAGTTGACTTCTAAGATTAAACAGACTGAGTATAGCCATAACCTCAGGAGTATTGTCATTAGGCAAATCACTCTTCGGCTTCGAGTCTTCACGGTTCCCAAGACAGAAAAAGTTCAAATAGTCTTGTGGTGATTCTGCTCCCTCTAATCCAACATCCATTAACGCATTGTAGATTGTCTCATACATCATTTGCATTGTTTTGTGCTGTTAAGTGTTAAGGTTACTCTTAATAATTTAAAAACTCTATTAAACTACTTGCCCCTGTAAACAGCATATCCAATGGGAAGTGATATTTCCATCCGAAAATTTGATTCATCCACCTGATGTACAACACACTTGCAGCTATCGTACAAGTCAATAAAGCAAATATTTAATGTGGATGAATCAATTTGTTAAGTGGAAACATTACTTGACATATCGAATTAGTTAAATGATTACCTGCCAAAAAAGAATTCTTTGTGTAGCGGAACCTGTAGGGACACCCTCCGGCCACATAGGGATAACAATGTACACAGCAAATCGTTCATGTGCTCTAATCTTATTAGCAATTTTAAGGGCAATCTCCATTGGAATCAAATTATTGGCACCTGAAAAATAAACAACAAATGTTAATAAAACATTATAAAAGCTGATATTGAATTCATTACATGTTAAAAACCTAATGTTTTCTCACCTAAATCTTTATAACCACTCCAATTGTACGATGATCCAATGAAGTACTGGTTCTCAATATAGATGAAATTTTGGGCCCCACGAATAGCCGTTACATATGCCGAATGTATGCTCATATCAATACGCACATTCTTCCCACAACCCAAATTCTGTTCTTAAAAATTTATCAATAAATTCCTTTATACATTCCAATGAGCGTGTTTTTTTTTTTTTTTTTTTTTTTTTAAATATTATTTATTAAATATCACCTTGGCTGTAGCTTCTTGGGGATCTTTTGGGAAGCCTTTAACCGAATTTGAATCAATCGACCGAAAAATCTTCACGAAATAAAATAAAATCCCATTACATAACTTTCCAAATTATATTTTTGACAAATATTATATTTACCTGTACATGCCACCCTTCAGGGTCCTTATCACTAAGGCAAGGTTCATCATTAACAGTCAAAAATTCAGGCATATTTTCAATTTTTACTAAAGCTTCATCATACATAGCCTTCGATTTTTTAGTTCCGCTAACTTTTGAACCCTTTAACCACCGTTCCTCAAAGTTTTTCATAATATCATATGCAGCCGGTCCATCAATTTTGCTATGTAAATCATGCCATGGTTCTCTTGGACAACCAGCAAGATTAGTACTCTGTTAAAAAATAAAACGTCGGTGATATTAAAATCGTGCAATTTTTTAATTGATTAAATTAAAGTTTTAAATACCGTGAAAGTGGGGTTATGGAAGTCGTCTGCGTGTATTGTGTCTAGAGTTTTGAATATTGGGTGTTTTGGATTATCGTATCGACCATTACATAAATCAAGTCCTCCAATAAAAGATATAATTTTTCTTTTGCCATTTCCAGCATCAGCGTCTACAATTACGTTTTTTTGGTGGTGTGTATAGATAGTTCCAACTTCCTAAAGCAAGAAAAAAAAGACAAAAAAACAAACTGTAAGAAGTTGATAGATTATTGAATAATTTAAGTTAAAAAAATGGACCATGTGCTTTCTAATTTTTACCATATTTTGTCTAACATTAAAACTTTTTCAATTTCGATCCAAATTTAACTATTTTTGTATTGTTTTGGTCCTCAAACCTTCTGAGCTTGGTCCTTATTTCAATTTTTCGTATTGATTTGGTTCATTATTTCAAGGTCTAGGAACCAAAAACAATAGAAAACAATGAAAAAAAATTTCAATTTTGGACAAAACATGGTAAACCGAATTACAAAAACAATCAATGTGATTTCTAACTTTTACCATGTTTAGTCCAAATTTTTTTTTTCCCATTTGTAGCCTGTATTTCAAGATTTCATATCGACAATAGTCACCGGGACTTTCCAATTTTTGTTATTATTTCAAGGTTTCATATTGATTTGAGTCCTTATTTAAAGATTGAAACCAAAAACGATATGAAACCTTGAAACAATGGTCAAAACTGATAAGTCTTTCAATTTCGGAGTAAAAAAGGTAAAATAAATTATAGAAAAGATTCCATATACTTTCTATTTTTTACCATGTTCGGCCTAAAACTAAATCTTTTTTTTTTTTCCAATTTTAGTCATTATTATAACATCTTATATCGACTTTGGTCCTTATCTCAAAGTTGTGTATCTATTTTGGTCTTAATTTCAAGGTTTCAATTTGATTTTGGACTTTGTCCAGCGACCAAAAATGGTATGAAACCTTGATATAAGGACCAAAATTGAAAAGAGTTCCATTTTTGGATTAAACAAGGTTGAAATCCAAAACATAGGGATCATTTTTGTAGTCTACTCATGAATTAATTTACCTTGATTAAATGCATACCTGCTTCTTTACCCAGCTATGTTTCTTCCCAGCCATACGAGCACAAAGCATCACTTGCACCGAAGAGTTCTTAAAAAAACGCCGTGTCTCTTCATCATGTGTAGCCATGAGTCCATCCTACAAATACTTAAAAATATATTAAACGACACTCATAACAACTTAAATGCCTCATTAATGGGTTAAAGCACTTACAACTTGGTAACCCATGATGTTTCTTGAAGTCGGATCATCCCAAACAAGAAGCAAAACTTTAACACCTTCTAACGATTTAATTTTAAGCAGATCACCAAGTGTGTATTTTGATGCGTTGACCGTCTCACGGACCAGTTTGACTTCATGCCATACTGACCACCCAGTGATATAAATAAGACGTTTAGCATTTTGAATCGCGTTAAATATGTCAATCCAACATGTACCATGAACATAATGAATGCCACTATCAAGCTCACTACATGGAAGGCTATTATCAGGTACATGCGCATCTTGATACAGCGTAACTTTCCCGCCTTTTCTCAATGGAAAATAAGTACCAGGAACCCCGGAATAATTAGGGCCGGCTTCAACTCCATTGTTATAGTAGCTCAATCTTTCAATCCGAGTGTATTGCATTGTGAGTTTTAAATAAGATCCATTCCTGAAAGGTTTCCCACTTGTGTTCATCAATGGAAAGGATCCTTCAATTTTGGATCCGGTATATATATCTTCAACTGGGATTCCGACTACTCCTATAAGTTGAGATCCGACTGCATCACTGTCTTTCACGAGGAAATGAAGTTCAGAAGCGTGATGTGCGACATGGACGTCAAATCGTTGATTCCAGGTAGGGTTTTCTGTGTTTTTAATCACGTATGTTTTTCCGATAACTGCATTTGCTAAAGCAATGGTGACATACGGATCGCTTCGGTTGAACATATCCATGTTTGGAAGGTCTTTTGCTTCGTGAATCCAAATAGTTAGAGTCCCGTGTAAGAGTAGAGATTTCGATGGCTTTTTACGAGAACTGATTGATTGTATTTGTGTATTGGGTGAATCGATCTGTGTGTCTGGTTGTTGAAGAGGAAAACGTTGAGATGAATCGGAATCAAGCGAGCCTTTTTGAGAACGGTATATTTCCACACATCTGGAAAGAGTGGCGTTAGGTTGAACTTGTTGCTTTTCCGGCTCATTATGTGCGCTTGAACTGTGTGATAATTCAACCGATGATGTTGATGCTGTAGGAGATGCGGTGGTCGGTAATTCATCGTCACACACATAGAAACGACGTAGCTTATGGTTTTTAGGCGTCGGTTGTTGTGACGGTGGGCATGAAGCATTTTTATCCATTCAATAAAACAGAGATTTCTAGATATACATACAAATTTATGTATATATTTACCGGCAGATACATAAAAATGAGGGTTCTTCACAATCCGTACTACATACAAAAATTCACAAAACAGGTTTTGTTTCTTCTAAAGCGTCATTTACATCTTTAATCGTATTCAAAAGCTTCAAAAATACCCCCAAATTCGTGAAATTACATGCATTGCGATCAAATCGGGGTATCTACAACCGATCTAACAAAAACCTAAGCTATACAGATGAAATTGTTCCGAAAAACATAAAACGCGATTGGAACACACCTTTGATCGCTGAAAACGGAAGATTTTGATGTCGGAAACTAATTGGATGCAGAGATAGAGATTGGAGAAAGAAAATGAGGCTGTGATTAGAACGCACAAACTTGACATTTGGTTACCGATTTTCCTGCAATAACGACCAATCGAAATTATTAGGAAATTTTGGTTTCGTAGGTCCACTGGATTGTCGAACATCTATAGCTAGCCTCTACCAATTTTAGATAATTGAATGAGCTGATCAAGGATTCGACAAGATTGAGATTTTGGGAAAGATTATAATCGATAAATAAACCGCGAAGAAGATTTCAAATCTCAACTGAATATTTTGTTCCCATTAAACATCAACAATCCCCAACCCAAACATAATAAAAAACACATAATAATATATGTTTTAGCATCAAATTTTTTGAGTTATTCACCAAAATAACTACACAAAAGATGATCAAAAAACAGCCACGTATTCTACAAAATAACGCATGTGTTTTAGTGATACAACTTTACTCAAAAAATAAACTCTTATGGTATCTCGAGTGGAATTTATTCCTTTTGAAGTGCTTTACGTCTCATTAGTTTTGAAACACATCGCGAAAAGGCTCGTTAGTGGGAGTTTATTTTGTTAAGACGACGTTGAGGACGGAGATGAACAACCAATAGATAATAAAAAAAAACATATATTGTCGAAGAGGTTGACACCTTCTTACAAAATATTTGTAGAAGAAGCTAATGCAGAGGAAGATAGTGATTTGCCATATACTATGGACTATCTCCAAGTAGATTTTTAAATGATCTTTGGTTTTACATAGTTAAGACATCCCCTGGTTTGTTGAATCACTACTAATTTTGTTTGTTTCGTATTGTTTTTGATTGAGTTGTAGAATAGGAAACAAACTGCTTAAAAAGACCTCAAAATGTAGCATTTGGGGACATTATAGTAAATAACTCTACACAGGTTCTTAGTACTATACAAAGAGACATACAAACATCTTAAATTAACACCGACAAAAAGTGCTTTACGTCTCATTAGTTTTGAAACACCTAGCGAAAAGGCACGTTAGTGGGAGTTTATTTTGTTAAGACGACGTTGAGGATGAAGATGAACAACCAATACATAATAAAAAAACATATATTGTCGAAGAGGTTGACACCTTCTTACAAAATGTTTGTAGAAGAAGCTAATGCAGAGGAAGATGGTGATTTGCCATATACTGTACACTATCTCCAAGTAGATTTTTAAATGGTCTTTGGTTTTACATAGTTAAGACATCCCCTGGTTTGTTGAATCACTACTAATTTTGTTTATTATGTATTGTTTTTTATTAAGTTGTAGAATAGGAAACAAACTGCTTAAAAAGATATCAAAATGTAGCATTTGGGGTCATTATAGTGAATAACTCTACACAAGTTCTTAGTACTACACAAAGAGACATACAAACATCTTAAACTAACACCGACAAAAAGTGCATAGAAAAATTCCATATTTTATCAGTGTTTAATATTTAGTATAAGATGATTAAGGCACCGCCTATATCAATCCATTAACATTATTAAAATATATGTAACAGTTCATTCTCTATTAGGTGGTAGAGAGGCATATATATTTGTTGCCTCTTAAATGTTTCCACCTTCGTCTTACTTTGTGATTCTTTATTTCCCACTGGTTTTTGCATTTTTTATGTAACCTTTGTAATGGAACATTTGTTCTCTAGTATAGCTAATATTATTGGCTTGTTGATTATCATTTTTGATATTTTATTATCAAATGAACAATAATTAGATGATAAACTTTCAATTAATCAATTATATGGTTCTTGATTTGGATGTTTATAGCTACTTATATTTGTTTATATTCAATTAATCAAATATGTTTATTTATGTTCATTCATTTATGTTCATTTGTTTATGATCATTTATGTTCATTTAACATATTAACAAGCATTAATAAACGAACACAAACATGGTAATTTGTCAAACAAATGAACACGAATAAGAAAATTTTATGTTTATGTGTTTGTGTTCGTTTATTTGTTCTGTTACCTTAAATTAATGATGAACAACCCATTATCCATGTTTATTTTGTTTATTTACAATCCCTGATTATGATGTGTCTCAGGTAGCAAAGGATCATTGTTATTAGAGAGACAAGTTTACAAGAGAGTTTGAAGATGATTTGATAACAGTAATATTTTATGACGTACCAACTTTAATGTGGTATTTATGCTTTTTTGAGCTTTAATGATTAATTCATGCATCATTAGTGGTTTTAGTTTCTAAACATTTTGGTGTACTTTAATGTTTAAAAATATTTTGGATTTTCCACTATAATATTTTTAAGAAAGATGATGTTTTATTTTCTAAATCTCAAAGGTAAGCCTTATGATGCAACAAAAAAAATATACAAATAAACATAGATATTTATGTTATTCAAGGAAGAAAGTTATGTATTCAAACATATATATATATATATATATATATATATATATATATATATATATATATATATATATATATATATATATATATATATATATATATATATATATATATATATATATATATATATATATAATTAGGTTCATATAAAACAGTGAGATTTTGTGAGACGGTGAGACGCAATCATAGCCATTCATTTCGTGTAAGACCCATTTTTAAATTAAGATGCTTTATAAGGTAAGTAGAGTTATTACCTTATAGTCGGTGTGATTCTAGCTATGAGTTTATTTAGCGTAAAGGTATGGCGATCCTTGTGATTTCCTTCGAGTTTTGAGTTGTTGATGAGTGAGAAGAGATTGGAATCCCTTTTATGTACTAATCTTAGTTTAATTAAGATTAGTTAAGTTGTTATATGTGTTAGTGTAGTTAGAGGACCTTTTGGGAGAAGTTTGAGTTTGAAAAATACCAAAAAGAACCAACCCGGGTCATGTTCTGAAACTCAGGTCGTGCTGTGTCTAATGATCAAACGAAATTAAAGTCGTAAAAGGAACCCGGGTCGGGTTACACCTGCAGACTATATAAAATGCAGGAAAACCCATTTCGAAGTAACATTTTCCCTTTTCGATTTTGAGAGCTCCATATGTCGATTTTGGGTCAAATTAGGCCTGGAGATTCATTGGGATGTATAGAGGGATGCGGAACTAACCCCGTACAAGTGCTCGTGATTCCTAATTCCTCGAGGTGAGTATCTCTCGGTTTTGGGGGTTTTAAACCCTAGTCTTCAATTTTCGTGATTTAGCTATAATTTGTTAAATATGTTGTTAGTATATTGTTGGTGGATGTCTTTTGAGCTATTGGTGTGATTATTGTCAAGTTCCTACGGTTGAATGAGTACAACCGCGGATTTGGGGGTTTCGGTAAATATAGAGTTTATATTTACCGTTTATATCTCTTTTTCCTCTTTCAATTATTACATCTTTTGAGTTAGATGTTATTGAGATGATTGAGGATGTTTGAGAATTGATATAGACTGTGGTGTTACAACCAATTTTAGCGGACAGGAGCCCGGTACACGAAGTATTTGAGAATTTCACATACCAAGTCGATAAAATGTGATTACTCCTTTGTATTTGAGTAAAGATATGTTTAATGATTGTTGAGATACACGTAATATATATGTGGTTGTGTTATGTTATGGTTATTGTGGTAATTTCTGATTGAGTGAACTGACATATGCAAGTAACAATAGCCGAGTTAAATGTACATAATGATTGTATAATCATAGTAGATGTTGAAATGGTTGTGTTATAGAGTTTTCTGTGGGATTGTATAGCCATGAGAGCTATTGAGCTGGAATATAGTTTGTCGTTAAATGAGTGATTATAAAAGAGTGTATAAGTAGTACTGAGTGTGGTACTTACTAATGAGTGGATGTTATTAATAATTAGCTGGTGTTTGTGAAGCTAATGTGATTGCAGGTTTCAGTTATAAAGAGGAGATTCTTACTTGCTAATGAGAATAGCAAGAGAGGAGGATGAGATTGTCCATTGAGATACATATACGGAGTGTATTGGAGATTACTCACTAAGCTTTATAAGCTTACACTTGAGTGTTATGTTGTTTTGTAGGTATCTGTAGTTGTGATAGGGGAAGACATGTGACAAAGAATGATGGACAAGTTTAGAGCCTGTCCTTTAATCGTATTTGATTTATTTGTAATGCTTGGTCAAAATTTGTAAGGACCTTTTGTATAATTACTTGTGATGATAACATCTTGATCCTGTGATTTGAGTACAAGTATACCCATTTTAATGTATAATTGTTTGAAAATTTTTTGGTGTACTTTGTATTAGAAAACGAGTGTTACATTTCGGGTGTAAAAACAAAAAAAAAATTAAAAAATACAAAATAAATAAAAAAATTGAAAAAAAAATATATTTATTTATTATTTTTGTCATTTTTATTCAAAAAAATTATAAATAAATAAATAAATAAAATTAACATTTTTGTCAAATTCTAATAGAATAATACACAATATTAATAATATTCTATTAGAATATGCAACATTTCAATGGATTACTTTTTTATTTTTCCAGTTTTTTATTTTTTTTAGATAAAGTAAGTAGCGAAAATTATTAGATTTTTTTTATAAAAAATCTCATTATTTTTGCCTATTTTATATTTACTTTATTTTTTGATCTCCAAAATGAGTGGCTAGGATTGCGTCTTCCCGCCTCACAAAATTTGCACCGTCTCATTTGAACTTCTACATATATATATATATATATATATATATATATATATATATATATATATATATATATATATATATATATATATATATATATATATATATATATATATATATATATATATATATATATATATATATACACACACACACACATATATATATATATATATATATATATATATATATATATATATATATATATAATTAACAATTAATATAAAATTAAATAATAAAAAACATTAGCAATTTTGTGTTTTTGGCCTAAAAATTATATTTGGCAAATATTTTTTAGATTTAGAACAATATCTACCTATTTTAAAAATATCTATACCATTTATTATACAAATACAATACATGTGAATAAGTTTTAAGCAAAAATAAAGATAAAAAATGAATTAATACTAAAGATCTGAAATTTTCATAACGTGGATTTGTCAGTATGGTTCCAATGTACAACAATATACATAAACATTTTGAATCACATATAATAAATGCAACTAGATATATGCATATACATTACATTGGAAACAAATTTTATAAACCTAAACCTAAGCAGACTAAGAATGCAAAAACACAATACCTAGTTGTCCAAAATGTGAAATGGTCTAAATTATGATACCATATATTTATTGTTTTCAGATACAATCGATTACAACTAAGAAAAAGAAGTTTTCTCATAAGCATAAAATTTGTAAATGAATTGGCTTGAGTGAGATTAGTTTAGTATGCTTTGTAATGGGAACCTAAGCAATGTAAAACTCTATCTGATTTGAAGATTATTATGTTGAGATCTTAATATATGCATAATGTAGTCATTTCATTAGTTTGACATTGTGTTCCAATTTTTCATGTTTTATTGACTTCCTAAATAATTAAATTATTATTCAAAACATCCACAGTCGGTCATAGAGACGGTTCCTGTATGCAGTCAGGATCCAGGTTCTTACCAAAAGAGATATCACATTTGATAGAGTTATATTAGATGGGGAAAAACAGATGATTTGATCACTAAGTCAATGTCTCGAACCAAGCAATATCGTCATGTTAAGTCCATCTGCATTAGATTTGTAAATGAATTGGCTTAAGTGAGATTAGTCTAGTTTGATTTGTATTGGGAACTTAAACAATGTAAAATTGTATCTGATTTGTAGATTATTATATGGAGAACTTAATATATGCATAAGGTGGTCATTTCATTAGTTTGTCATTGTGTTTCAATTTTGCATGTTGTATTGATCTCCCGAATAATTAAATTATTATTCAAAACGTCCACAGTTGATCATATTTTTTAGAGTAGTACTGATTCAAGGCTAACGTGAGATATTGGCGGATTGTCTATAGAGATGGACATAACATAGAGATGCGCTAATTCTCATATGTACTTAATGGAGATTAAGTATTTGAGTAACCCGTACTTAGAGATTACTTCATGGAAACTATCACGACTAATTCTAAGATGGTAATATATTATATATTCTTCAAGCAGAGATGCATTGATTCTTAATTTTGCAGTCTGTTGTACCTTAGTTTTCTCTAACGTTGTCCGTAACTGGTAGCCATAAAAGGAATTTCCAAGTATGACATGATGAGTGTGCGAGGTCTGGGTAGTCAAAGTTTATTTGTTTGTTCTGCCCTAACAGGAGAAGCGAATCACATGGCCCCTCAACGATTTGGTGTTGAGAGCAAATGCACGGCCGCACTCAGACTAAATTGATAAAGTATCAGTAATTCATTTTGTTGTGGTCATCACAAATATCTATTAGGAAACATAATCTTGAATGTCTGAGGCTGGCCAAATTCCATGTTATATAGATATCTTGTGGAACAAAGGGATATTTAATTACTTGCCTAATGGTTGTTTCATTATAAGAGTACAACACTTGTCTAGGATGACATAAACCTTGCTCGAGCGGGGAATATTAGACCATACAATTGTTATGACATGTGTAAGTGGGAGACGGTTGGTTCTGTTCCCATGGTCATAACAAGTTTGTAATATTACTATATATAGTAAGGTCATTTTAGGTTACACGCAAGAGATGATTTTGACAAAAAAGATCGAAAGCAAACATGAGGGATTGAGTTTATTAATATATTAAAGTAAATGTATATTAATTAGAAACTGCAACTGGATAAAGGACTTAAGTGTAAATGTCAATGATTTGAATTTCAGATAGTCCTTATCCACAAGAGGATAAGATAGGGATGATGAAGTATTATAAATACTCATCATAGTTATCGTATTGAAGAACAAGAAAACCTAAAATTCATCACCTCCTTCCCCCTCTATAGTTGGTTGATTTTCTGAATATACCCCATAAAATCGTTGCTTATTCTTCAAGCAAAGTGTTATACTACTACAATGGGTGCCAGATCATTGTCTTGGGTGTGATTACATTAAAAGAGTTTTGGTTTGGGCTCTAATAATCCTAGATACTTTATATCTACATTGAGGTCTTTTTTATTATCCTTCTTTTAGTTTACAATTGCAAAAGGCATGTGAGCTTGTGATCCCAGGTGGTATATGATCCTTGTTTTTGTTTCTGCAGTTTATATTATCGTATTCCAACACTAACATACTCTAGGAGGGATGGCTTATATGTTATTATGTGTACCTGAATTGTTGATTCTTTTACTTACCATATTTTAAGTAGGAATCTTAAATGAATATTACGTATTAGATGTAATAATGTACGACTGAGAACCATAGAAAACCTTAGTGGTTGAGGAAATCAAGGCAGAAGCAGAGTCTGCTTAGAGGTTTCAAAATGTTTTGGAGAGTATTGATTACTTCGTTTGGATCAATCAAAGTTAAAAGCAGACAATGATGATTTGGAAGAAACATGTAGCAGGAAAGCTGCAAAGCTATAAGGGAGAGTTGAACTGTAGACTCATCAGCCTGAGTAAGGACTTGGCTAATTGAAATACTCGGTAAGATGACTGACAGAGCCCTATTTTATCTATGATGAATAGTATACAGTTTATGTTGTCTGATGAAGCTAATATGTACCAGTTATAGAACGCTCTAACTTAGTATTTAATTATGTTAGGTAATAGTTGAATCCTACATCCTTATGTGAACTCCATGGTATGCTAAGTCGATTTTAGTATATGGGAATCAAAATGCAAGGTTATTTATTGGTTTTTGTGAAATCAATGAAGTACTAATTAACTACTTTCTTAGTAAGTCAAAGTACTTATTAGATTTCATAATACACTAGAGATGTTGTACAATGATACTGATGTTAGAGTAATAGGGAGTGAGGTGAGGTTGTATTGATCATACAGAGATACTATAGAGATACATGTTACTTTGAATTGGCTCCTATAAAGTGACTGCTGAAGTAGTGTAAAAATGGAAGTATGCATGACGGCTTGCATACGAGATGTGAAAGTTGAGAACAATAATTCTAGAGAGCGTTTGTCTCAACAATGTTTTCACCACTCATTTAAGTTGGAAATCATGCAGTGGTAGTATACCCTGCATATTAGACACATTATACTCACAAGTTTGATGTGAGGATTTTGATAACTATAAATTCTATTGAAAGAACATTAGAAATTCCACCAAAAGCTGTAAAACTATGAATTGGAATAATGTAGAAGACATGTTTTCATTATGTAAAAAGACTTAAACATGCAAGGCTTTAAGAGTCCTTAACTTATAAGCCTTCTGAATGATGTAGATTAAAAACATTGAAAGAATGGATATAGTCTTAGTAGTGTTTATATGTAGTTATATCACCAAAAAATCTTGATGACAAGATGTAACCATATCCTATCATATAATGCTTTAATGATAAAGAGTGATCAAATGTGGGGGAGAGTGAATTGTTGTGATGAAGTTGACATTCATATTGATGCAATCCTAATGACCTCTTTGATGTTGAATACAATACTAATGTGAACCGGTGTAGAATAAAGAATACACAAATGCAACTTTTCACTTGGGTAGAACTTAGAAAAACTCGGTTGAAGTTGTAGAACAGTATGGACTATCATACCATGACATCTAGATTGATGGAGGATACCGTAAAATCTGGTGTGGGAGATGGACTGGCAAGTAAGGAGTCATACCTGAATTATTGGTGATTCATGCTTATCGAATGTATTCCCTGATGCTTATCCTAAGGTAGAAAATTCGAATTAGACGTGTGTCTGGTACAACATCAATAGAAATGACAAATCCCATGATGCAAATACATAAATTGTTTAACAAATACCTTATTAGACCTAGTTCATCATCCTAGGAAGCTCCTGTCATAACTGTTAAGAAGAAAGATTGTACGATGTGGATGCACATCTCTATGATACAAGAAATGCATTTTGCAAGCTAGACTATTTTTGATGATTGGTGGCATGATTATATACTACAACATGCAACATCAAATATTTGTTCAATGACTACAAGGAGTTACAATAAGGACATGAAATGATAATGGGTGATAATTATACTTCAAAGGTGCTTGGCATGGGTTCCATGTAATTAACTTTGACTCCTGGAAAGAAAGTTGTAACCAAATATGTTCTTTATGTTCCTAGTATTAGAAAGAATATGATTTCTGGATTCAAACTATGTACAATGGGATAAAAGATATGATAAATTCGATAATGTGACTATGTCTAAAGCTTGTGTGTTTGTAGGCAAAGCCTATGTTGATGATGAGATGTTCAAACTAAGTATCAATAAAATTATTAATTCTACTTATATTGCTGACTCTTTATTATATATATACAATTCTGGCCATTTTGGCATTGAAGGGTGCTAACATGCACCAATAAGGTTTGCTAACTTGCACCAAATAGACTTAATTAATAAAATGACACCTAAATTATTCTTTCTGCATAAATCATCCCTATATTTTTCTCCACCATTCACAGATTACCCGTCTTTCATTTCTTTTCAAATTTTGTTGTTTTGAAAAGTTACGGGTTTGATCCCTACAGTTTCATTATTTATATATATTTCACTTCTATTTGAATTATGTTTCTTTTGTTTTGTTTTTTTTAATTATGTTTTCTTTTAACTTTTTATTTAGATATATATATAAAATGAAGTAACAAAGCGCGGATATTCTTACTAGTTACTTCTAATTTATCATTGAATGTTTATTGTTTAATTTATGACATCACCGATTAGAATATATAAATTACAGAAAAATGAAATACATGTCTAAACAGGGGAAGAACTTATTACGTTTTAGTTTTTAATATCAACATTGTGATGTATGACATAATGATAGTAGTTACGGTTTAACAATAATGTATAATTGTCTCTTAAATTAGTATCATCCAATCAATTATATTTTTTTGGAATGACAACATGATATTAAAAAATCTAGCAAGGAAAGCAAACAAAGGAAATCAATTATTTAGCAAAAGGGCGGTTTTGATTAATGGAATCTTTAGGATTTTAAAGTATTTAAATTTAAACTTTTGTATAATCTTTTGTTTGATATAACAACAATAAATAAATGTAAGATCCAAAAGTTTTTCAAAATCTATTGTTCAACGGATTGCACAAAACCTAACAAATCAAAGATTTTAAAAATCATATCCATATCCATTAAATTAATTCCCACTTATGCTTATCCATTATTTTGCATTTAACCATTTTATTGTTTAAGTTTTTTGTTTTTATTTAATATATTAGTAAATAATATTAATAGTATTTAATTTTGTTTTTAAGTTTTTTAAGTAAACATTTAGTAAACAATTAATTAATAATAATAATAATAATTTATTTATTTTTACAGCTAGATCAATTTTATTTTGTAGTTTATTTTTAAAACAAACAAATACTTTTAAATATAAAGAAACAACTATTTTGACATGTAATTAATATAATAAAAAATAATTTTAAATCCGTTTCAAATATTACTAACCAAACATATCACAAATTTTAAATCATTTAAAATACAAATCCCTATAAATGCAAATCATTTAACAAATTAAAATTTTTACAAAATAAATCCTACAATCCAAACGCAGCTTAAATTTAATATTGTGACTAATAAACATACATCACAAATTTATTATATATTAGATTAAAGTTGCCTTATTATATTTATGCTTATTGTTTGAGTCAACGTCAAAACATGTGACAAAACATTAAAAATTCATGGTTTTCTTTATCATCAAGGCACGGGGGAAGGGTTTTGAGACATCTAATTTGACTTGATTCATTGAATTGGTTAGACAGCAATTTGGTAAGAAAATTAAGTCGTGCTTATTTCACTAAACTTGACTATATCAAATTATGTTGTGCTAAATTTTGGCCTAATTGATTAAATGAGCATATTCTCTTCTGAGCAAATGATAATCTACCTAAAGGTTATGGGTTTAAATCAAGAGATACAATGTTTTATCTCTAAAAGCAATAACTTTTGAAACTATTTATGATGGTTTCATATTCCTATATACTATAGTCGACGTTCTTCAAAGATACTACAATTGATAAGAGTTTTTAAAGTTCATGGTTTCCCCTTTTCTAATCGTAGCAAGTGAAAAACACCTACATCATAATATACACAGAAAATCAATCCAAAAGGAATAAAAATAAATAAAAGGTGCAACATGACTAAAACAATATTGTAACCAAAACAAAAAGAGTAAGGCAAAATAACTCTACATGTGTCACATGTGACAAAGACAATATCCCATACAAATCGAGGTAGCTAATATTAAATAATTCAAAGAACACCTATATCTACATGTGTCACCACGAGTAGCACATGTGTACCAATACCAACCCATAAAAACTATTTGAAATGTAACATTTTTGCAAATTATATATCGATTATGCCCTATTTTGATTTTTCAAAAACACCTGTATCTGTTAATAGTATAATTTTTTTCATAGTATTTTCATATGATTGTTTATACGATCAGAAATACCAACTACAAAACAATTACGTGTATGCAACACATCGAAATTCCACTAACTGTCATTGTAAACTTGTCTTGATCTAAGTGCCACTGTTTATGATGTACACGCATACGTTTTTTCATGGACTAGATTGCTCGAGCTTCGATTGACTTACAACACAACGGGAATATCCCAAATGCTAAAACACATCTATATAAAATCCCCCATAAGTGGATTAAGTTCTCTTGATGGTAGTCTATCTATGGAGTTTGAAGTTTGAACACATCCAACGCACTCACACCCACAAATACCTTTAAAAGTGCCCAATTCATCTCGTTTTTGTGGTAATTTTTGACTGCAGAAACTCATCAATGGCAGCGGCTAAGGATCTCAAAACCCCTTTACTCCCTTCTTCCGCCAACGGCCGTTCACCGTCCGACGCCGATCATCAACTTCGTAACCCCGAACTCATCCTAGACGTCAACGATCATGTAGATCCTTCCGCATCTTCAAATCAGGAAACACCTTTACCCCAGTGTTCAATTTCTATCAAAACCCAACTGGATTTTGATGAAAATCCATATGGTTTTATTGGGTCAAACGGGTTTGAAGTTCCCGGGTCAACGACGGTGGATCCGTTTAGGAACCATACACCCAAGATAGAAGGGGTTTATGAGTGTCTTAAGGTTTTTGTGTGTGCCCCTTTAGCATTAGTTCGACTTGTATTGTTCGCATTTTGTTTAGCAATCGGATATGTCGCTACTAAATGTGCTTTAAGTGGTTGGAAAGATAAACACAATCCAATGCCCAAATGGAGGTGTAGGGTTATGTGGATCACCCGATTGTGTACTAGGGGGATTCTATTTGCATTTGGGTAAGCTCGATAAACCTTTTCCGTAATCTTATAGTTAAATTCTCAAAGGGTTTTTTGAATTATCGTGAACTACTGTCCATATTGACAATTTGCAGGTACCATTGGATAAAACGAAAGGGAAAACCGGCTCCAAGGGAAATTGCTCCCATCATTGTATCTAATCATGTATCGTATATCGATCCAATCTTCTTTTTCTTTGAATTATTTCCAACAATCGTTGCATCTGAATCCCACGATTCCATGCCCTTTGTTGGTACCATTATAAGAGCTATGCAGGTAAACAAAATTCATCCAGATTTCTCATTTCTTCTTTTAATATCTTGAATCTTCATGCAACCCTTTTCCTCCATTTTTATACATAGGTGATATACGTGAATCGATTTTCACAACAATCACGGAAGCATGCCGTAAATGAGATAAAGGTAATAAACCCTCGTTAATTCGAGGGATGTTATTCTAAAATCACATATATGTATGTAAGCGATTTGATACAGAAATGTACTTTTAAGGATTTCAATACAGAGAAAGGCCTCTAGTGACAGATTTCCTCGACTACTTTTATTTCCCGAGGGAACCACAACAAATGGAAGGCTTCTTATTTCATTCCAACATGGTGCATTCATACCTGGTTATCCTATTCAACCAGTTATTGTTCGTTATCCTCATGTACATTTTGATCAATCATGGTAAAATCATATTCATTTCACAATTTTGATTTTTCTTAATGTACATTTTGATTAATCGTGATTCATGACATGTTTTGTAGGGGTCATATTTCATTGGCGAGACTTATGTTCAGAATGTTCACGCAATTTCATAATTTCATGGAGGTATTTATATACCATTTAATGTTCAACTATATTATAATTTTACACTTACAGATATTTTTTTTTTCAACTGATTAGATTGAATATCTTCCGGTTGTTTCACCCTCACAACATCATAAAGAAAGTGCTGTCCGTTTTGCGGAGAAAGTGAGTTTAATTATTTTTGTTAGACATTTAATCACTTATCTCTATTCATGTACCATCAAATAATTTGTGTTAATTTATAGATTCTTTGTTTAATACTTATGGTTAATTAATTATTTATTTATGCAGACAGGTAAAGCCATGGCTCGTGCTCTCAATGTTGTACAGACATCACATTCATTTGTAGATTACATGCTTCTTTCAAAGGCAGCTGATTCTGGACAGGTATATCTACATTTGTTACAAAACTATAAATCAAAAGTAGTAAAAAAAAAATGTAGGGGTACTTTTTTAACATTTTGCTTTTTGCCATTTTTTTACAGGAGAATCCATCTCTCTTTGTGGTTGAAATGGCAAAGATTCAACAAGTGAGTTTATATCTCGTTTTGTGGCTGAAAAAAAGAAATAAAAATCAAAATGAAAAAGAAAAAAGAAAAAAGAAAAAAGAAAATTCCAATCAAGATAAATTTTTTGTTTCTTTTTTTGGTCAGTTATTCCATTTGAGCTCTTCAGATGCTTTAGACTTCTTGGATATATTTCTTTCCATGAATCCAGATTCCAGGTATGTCACCAATTATAGTTTTTTAGTTGTTCATCTCTAATTTTTGCACAAATTTTATATTTAGTTTTTTAGTAGTTAAGGAATTTCAAGAATCTTATTTTAATTACTATCTTTTTCGCAGTGGAACCGTCAAAATCCAAGATTTCTTGAGGGTTTTAAGATTAAAGCATTGTGGTCTCTCAGAAAAGGTCAGTTAGCAAATTGCTCAATTCATCATCATTATTACAAATTTCTTGATTTTGAAGGGCATTTTCGTAAAAGCACACATACCCTATTGTAGTTTGTGGAATCATGGATTACTTATTAGCATCATTATCTTTCTTCACAGATGTTTGAATTCATTGATGTGGGCAAGAATGGGAAAATTACCTTTAAAGAGGTAAAACTCTCTGTGCTAATGCATGTATAACTAAAGGGTATTTTTGTAATTTTACGAAATTGAATTGATCCTTCGAATCATGTAGTTCTTGGTGGGATCAGCTCATATACTCAACCAGTCATTATTCCAGCAAGCCTGTGAAGTGGCCTTCATTGAAAGTGACATTGATCAAGATCTTTACATCAATGAGCAAGAAGTAATATTTTTATTAAATTTTATCGTCATCATTTAATATTTTAATTTGTCGAATGACCTTATTCTTGAAATTCCCATAGTTTGGTGCTTCACTGATGCCAGCCATGGGAAACTTGAGTACAGATGAGGTGAGTCTTTGCTTCTGACTTTTTTGTTAATATGTATAGTTGAGGGACCAATTATGTCATTTATGTATAGTTAACTTATGTCCCTGACAACATCAAGAGGTTAAAATTAGGGTTAATGTTGTAAATAGGTAAGGAGCTATTTGAGATGTTTAAAAACACCATTTTTAGAAATTTATCATTCTGGAAGACTGGAACGTTTTGTTCACAAAATATCACTAGAGAAAGGGTATTTTGGGAACAAAACGTTCCGGTTGCTTACATTCTGGTGGTACTTTTTTAAAACAATGGTGTTTTGTAAAAAAACAAATAATTTTGTTACCCTTTAGGACATTAAACACTTTTTTTACAAAACACCATTATTTTAAAAAAGTAGTATTAGAAGGAAAGCAACTAGAATTTTGTGTTCACAAAATTCCAAACATTATTTTAATGGTATTTTGTGAACAAAAACAAATAGCTTGTTTCCTATTTATGGTGATTTTTTAAAACAATGGTGCTTTCGGAAAAAAAATATATAGTTTGTTACCTATTTATGGCATTAACCTATGATATTACTACATAGCAGATACGTGGACTGTTAAATCTATTTGATGAAGATGATGATGGTCGGATCAGCAAGGGCGATTTTGTAAATTGCTTAAGAAGAAACCCGCTGCTTATAGCACTTTTTGCTCCCCATTTCATGCATAAAGACTTGAATCAAATGCAGCAGCTGGTTTTTTAGAGGAAATTGTGTGATGGATTTAGGGTTTTTTGATGTAGTTTTTGCCCTTATGGACGGGCAATTCTGTAATTTTGTTGGGTTGTGGGGATTATAGAAAAACTGGTAATCAACTAATCATATTTTCTGTGTTCTTTTACTTGCATATTTAATTAAAATGAAAAGATGTCTTATCATGGCAATTGAAGTAATATGTTCCCAATATTACTGTATGGTTTAACGTCATAATAGTCGCTAAACTTTTGAAATTATGCTTATTTGGTTATTTAATTCTTTTCAAGTTTTTAAACGTTAGCGAACTTGTTATTTTTTACCAAAGTGGTCACTACAACTTGCGACAATAGGTTTTCATTTCTTTTAGCTAAGGTCATGGAATTTTATTTTGGCTATTTAAGTCATTGAATTTTTTTAACTATTTAAGGCCATTAAACTTTTACTATCTAAGGTCCATTAGGGTGGGGGGAGTAGATCCCTCTCATCCCACTGAACCCACGCGCCACGTCAGCTTTTCTCTCTCCTCTCACTTCCATTTTCCCCATCTTTCACCAATCTTTCACCCATGGAACCAGTACCCACTGAACCCACAATGCCACATCAGATTCTTAATATTAAATTAAATAAATAATACCCAAAATAATAATTTATATATATATATATATATATATATATATATATATATATATATATATATATACTCATACATACGTGTGTATGTATATAAAAAACGAGAAATTTAAATCCTAAATACGAGAAATTTAATCCTAAATACTATAATCTAAAAAAAAACCTAGGTATCTCTTTCATATATATGTGTGTGTGTGTGTGTATATATATATATATATATATATATATATATATATATATATATATATATATATATATATATATATATATATATATATATATATATATATATATATATATATATATATATATATATATATATATATATATATATATATATATATATATATATATGCGCGGGATCACCGGCTTCATCATCCCAAACATGAACCCACTCTCGCCGAACCCGATGAACCCACAAGAGGAGGGACAATGGTACCAATGGTACCGCTGGTACCGGCGGTACCACTCCCTTATTTTGCTTGAGCCCGATGAACCCACTCCATTACACCGTCCACCCTTATATGTTTTTTCACAATTCACTCTTACAATTTTATTTTTATATTTCGTTTTTTACAAATAATTTTTACAACTTAACTTTTTTTACTTTATTTTTACATACTTTTTTTACAATTCGTTTTTACCGCTTAATTTTTTATTGTGTTTTCATATGTTTTTTTACAGATCGTTTTTTATAAATTCATTTTTTTCACTATGTTTTTATATTTTATATTCACAATTTGTTTTTATGATTTCGTTTTTTTTCACAATTTATTTTTACAATATTATTTTTATTTGTTTTTACATATTTTTTCACAATCCATTTTCATAATTTCATATATTTATTTTGTTTACATGTTATTTCCCAATTCGTGTTTAACAACATATTTTTTCACAATCCATTTACATATTTTTGACATGTTTTTTTAAAATATTTTGGTTTTATTTTTACAAGTAAATTAATGAAGCTTTAACTATGAATTGTTAAAAACCAGTAAAACGAATTTTTACAACTTTTTTTTAATGAGTTTTCAAAATTCGTTTCTATCAGTTTATTTTTATATATTATTTCACAATCTATTTTTTTACTTCGTTTTACACGTTCTTTCAGATTATATATATATATATATATATATATATATATATATATATATATATATATATATATATATATATATATATATATATATATATATATATATATATATATATATATACTAGCAGGAGTCCCGCGCGATGCGGCGGCGGTGGGGGGGGGGGGGGGGGGGGGCGTGTCGAGGTTGGCTAGGTTAGTAATGGGTAGGCGGTTAACTGTTTTATTTGGTCATATTAAATTGAAAAAGAAGTTGGTGTGTACCCACGCTATGTAGCGGACGGCGGTTAATTTCATTTACCTGAATTGTTTCTGGATGGCGATTATTTTCCTTTCATCAAACGTCGAAGGCAAGGTACAGTGATTAGTTTTGTCGTTGAATAACTATTTTTTGATATGCATTGAATGATTTGGTTTTGTTAATAGATTATTGCAGTAATTATGGTCGAAAATAGTCAAATGCATCGTGATATCAAGTTTTAATGCATCGTCCAACAGGGGCGGTGAATAGTTTTCTTACGACAAATAGTTATGTTTCAATTATTAGGATTTTCGAGAGGGGTGGTATTTTGATTTAGACATAAATAAGCATATTTATTGTTATGCGTTTGAAAAACAAATGTATGTTGCTATTTTACGTTAAATATACATTGTACAATATTTTTTAGGGTACTTGTCCATTATCACAAGGGAGTTTTGTATTAGAAATAAATATGCATGCTTCTTGTTTTGCATTTGAAAAAAATTTGTGTTGCTATTTTGCGTTAAATATAAAAAGTACAATATTGTCTCCGGGTACATGCCCATTATTACCTCGGGGGATATATTTTTTTCAAGAACATGTCATATTAAAAAGCATACGAAATACTCCAGTACATGGTTTCCGTTATGGTTTGTGGTTTAAGGTATGGGGTATGTAGTCTAGCTTATGTGAGTTTGTAGTTGAATTGTGCAGGTTAAGTTGGCTGTATCATGTTTATCTTATATGTGTTTGTGTTGAAGCACATGACCTGATTAATTATGCAAGCTTCAACTTCCTTTTGTCTCTGATATAATATTAAATTATTAAAAAAATTGGTAATTAGGATTTAATTTAACACAAAAATAGTTTTAGGTTGAAGCCTCATGTTGGCATGGTCGCCCAATACATCCCATGTGGGGAACGAAACATTTATAGAATGAATGTGATATTTTAATATCCTTTTGTTTGAGAACCATTAAGCGAAGCAAATGACTAAAAGTATCATTGGTAGTATTCTTACTTACGTCTCACCCATGTCAATTATTCCTTTTCCAACACAACCAAAATTAACGCCACATATTTACGCACTTACACACAAGCTATTGAAAAACATTGGTGGTTTACCTTTTAGTCAGCCATCTGCTTCACCGACGTAATAATAGATGAGTGTAATGTGTTGATAAGAAAAAAAATGAAAGTACAATGATATAATACAATAGATTTTCAAAGTACAATGCCTAAAATAAAATAAAAAATTAAAGTACCATGTTGTAATAAAATGTAACGAAAGTAGGATAACAAACCTGTGAAAGGATTGGGGTTAGGAGATCATCTTGACTATATTCTTCGGGACAAAATGGTTGACACGCGCTTTTGTAATTGACTTTTTCAGCCTTAACCCATAAAAGATTTTCCACAAACTGGGTCCCACTTCCTTCCCCTATCTAGAAAATTACCTTACTACCCCCGATTTTCTGACCTGAACCGTAGTCATGTTGAAGTACATTCAATCCTCCTTGCATATTATTTGTATGCAACGAACGGTCAAAGGTCTAATCCGCACATTGTACACCCCAATTTTGCCGTCTGTTTTGATTTCCACCATAACTTGGAATTCCCAAATTACCCCTGATAGGAAAACGATTCCGGGTCAACTCGGTTACGTGATTCCCAGGTGAGACTACTGAACCGGCGGTCTCAACACGTGATTATAAATTTGCCTTTGACTTTGGCTTTGACTTTGAGTTTGACCTTGACCGATCATTGGAATCATGCCCACAATCTGCTTCGGCTCCATAGCTATGGGAATCCCGTGAAGCAAATTTATCGGCTTTGTGATATTACTATTATGTCGTTGTCGGTTTTGGACTTTCCAGTCCTACAACTCCAAAGGTGTCACTCCACACATGTCTGGTTGCAGAATTCCCTAAAAGCAAATTACACAAGAATGAATACAGTATTAGAAATATATAATAACCCCAACTCACTAATTTCTGTTTTCAAAGCCATTCTTAAAGAGTAACATGTGAGATGTAAACCAGAGAAAAGATACAACCATCAAAACAACTATGCTACATGTGAGGGGCAAAAAGGTAATTTGAACAACCTTACTAACAGGGCTTCCTATGTGCCCTGTGGATTCCAATTATGTTCATAAAATATAACCTGTACTTCTATTGGGTATATGTTATTTTTATGGTGTTCAGCTTCATCGAAACTATAGTAAACTTTTTGGTCTCCATAAAACCGTTTGATCAAATGATCATTAACCTCATCAACACTTATATATTTTTTTTGACAGTATCGCCTTCGAAATAATAAAATTTGAATCAGCGCCGTAATTGTAGCATACTTACATTTTAAGTGATTCTTTGGCTTTAATCATTTTTAATCAAAATTCAATTTTACTTCGATTTTTTGTAATATAATAGCTAAATTGAATCTCAATTTAGTTTATTACAGTACTCTTTTAAGAAAAACTCAATGTTGACCAAATTTATTTTTTACCAAAATCATTTATGAATGAATTCAAATTTTCTGCATAAAACTTTCACATAGTGGTAAGCTGTTAAAGTGAAATTATACCATAAGCACAATACCTAATCCCAACAGGCATTTCATCGAACACCTTCTAGGCTTGTATGCATTCATATTAAACACTTACTATAATTGGGAATGAACTATAATAACAATTGAAAATTTTAAACCAAACTATTAAACTATAATAACAACCGAAAATTTTAAACCAATGAGGTGTCACCTTACTTGAATTTGGCTGTGAGGATGAATACCAAAGACCGATATTGCACTTTAATGGTCTTTGCATTATCCAATGTTTTCACCACGTACTTGAACACAATCCATAAAACATAATATTTAAAGATACTTTATTAAAAAAGTTAATATTGTTGTAAATAATTGACAAAAAAAAAACCCAAAAAGTGAAAGTGACAAGACTCTAACCATCCATTCAAGCATTGAGTTGTGACAACATCTTCACAGACAACAAAATGTTCTGGTGTCCTCTTGTTGCCCTGTTTTCATTGTTCTGAACGGAATTCATAAAAAAATGTAAGAATGAATGTTTAAAATACTAAACCTAAAAAGTCAAAATTGAAGAATGAACAACTAAAAGAACCTCATGGCATACAAGTAGGGTGCAAAGTCACCATTTTTTGCATTTAATCCTCGTTTTTTCACCTATAACTACATATAGACAAATGTTTTGACATAAAAGTAGGAATAAAAAAATAGATTGTCAACATAACAAGTACCTATCGTATGATCAAGATGGTTTCCTAATGTGCCCTTATGTTCAGAAAATTATCAATAGTTCTTAATTTCAATGCAATTGTGCTTATTCGTTTTACTTGGAACGGTGACCAAAAATATGTAGAAACATCAAAATGAGGACCAAACTTGCAACTTCTGTAGAAATGTACATCAAAGTACCAACGAATATGCCTTTCTTCTTGTATTTCATCTCATTCCGTCTCAAATGTGATGAAATAGAAAAAGAAACAGCATCTGTTGATGACAAAAAGTGACCACCGGTACAATTGTGGCATATGACGTCAAAAGCAACAATTAAAAAATTGATTGAAACTAACTTATAAACTATTATAGTTTGATAAATAGAAAAAGAAAGAGCATAGAGTAACAAGATTCATTGAAATTGCCTATCAATAAAGGATGGGGGAGCAATGTTCGATGATTAGTTTTCTTTCTAATGTTAGTTTCCTTTGTGTATGAGTTATTCGGTTTTCGAGTAATTCAGTTTGGTAGTATAAAGATATAACTTACAATTAAGCGAAAGTTTTCTTTTAACATACAGTTTTTTTTAGGGGGCGGGGGTAACCGCACAATGCATGGAGCGGTGAATAGTTTTTTTTTCGCACGTATACAAATATGGGGATGATTAGTTTATTGTCGACGATTAGTTTCAAGTTAGCACGTAGTTATTTTTTTGAATTATTTTTATATGAAATGTCGAGATCTAAACCCACACAATATAACGGACGGTGAATAGTTATTTTAGTTGAATTATTTTATTG
Organism: Cichorium intybus; assembly: GCA_023525715.1. Classification (NCBI taxonomy): domain Eukaryota; kingdom Viridiplantae; phylum Streptophyta; class Magnoliopsida; order Asterales; family Asteraceae; genus Cichorium; species Cichorium intybus. The sequence continues at coordinate 19,610,201 of CM042011.1, forward strand.
TCAGAGATTAGTTCCCTTTCGTAAACATATCATATATTTCAAAGAACACACAATGTATCGATACATATTATTTATTACTTGTATATAATGTTTTATTTGATTGGACTTAAATTTATAAGTCTTAATGAGTTTGTTACATAATGCGTTATTGTTTTCGTCCAAATGTTTCATTTGTTGCATGGGTGGAATTAGTTTTATTGTAAGGTTTGATGAATAGTTTATTGTCTTCATTTCGTCAAATCCTTTCGTTTCAACAATTGCTATCTCCTCGAAAACATATTATATTCCAAAAAATATGCAATATTACAAGTGATAAATATTTTCCTTTCGAGGGTGGGGGGTTAAATGTCATGGGATAACATGGTACAAACACATAAGTTTACTTTTATGTGTTTGTGGGGTAGGGGGGAAGAGAGGAGGCAAAAGGGTCACTATGAGGTCATCTTCAAAACAACCAATAAACCTTTCCACTTGCTATTTTCCACGTGTCCCAATTTTGGTTTGATTCCAAAGAAAATGTTGGAGATTTTTAATAATTTGTAAATATTGACATTTAGAATAAAATATGGGAACATAAAAATTATCACAAGTTTATGAAAAGTAGCATGTTTCACCAGCTTACTTTTCTCGATTACGTTTAACAAACATTAAACAAATTCATACTTTCCGCCTAGAGGTTTAATTTGACAGCAAGACCATAAAACAGGAACGAAAACAAATTTTTTTTCATAAAAAGATAAACTAAAAACTATAAACACCAGTTTCATTGTCGAATCTGTCGTGATCAGTTATTTAAGCTTGAAGGAGTTGCCGATTATAGAAATATATAATAAGGGTATTTTAATAAATTAGGCGTAATCTTATTTAAAATATGGTTTTTTGATTTTTTAAGATTAATTATTATTAAACTAATATTTTGGGTATATATGTGATTTTTTTTAAATTTATAAGAATTTAGAAGGATATATACATAATTATAAAAATTTGTAAAAACATAAAAAATTCTCCATTTTAAAAAACCCATTCAATTATGTTTTACCTTTTAAATTTAACCCATTATATAGGTTAAGATGATAAGTCATAAGTTACCTGATACATATGTGACGTGGACATAATTGTAAACTTAACTTCATACGTGGATTTAGATACATGGACAACGAGTACATTAATTAGGTTTATATAGAACTATAATACCACAGTCGTAATTGCAATTGCAAATCTATTTCACGATGTATTAGAGGAGAAGCTGAACAAATGTCTAATCCCGTGTTTCGACTTCGTTCGTTAGATCTATTTCGAATTCGTTCAATTCTGTAGATGATAAAGTTTGTTTGTTCGATTCAAATCGTTATTAAGGAAAGCTGAGTTGCTTAAACCGATCGATAAAAGGTAGGAGTAAAATCACCATACATGGCCTCGTCATGTTCGTATTCTTCGAAATGGAGCAACCGTCCGGTAAAACAGATGAAAGTAGATGCTATTAACGAATATCGTAGCCCGAATGTGGAAATCAAAGACAGAATTGAACCCGGGACGACGTTTTAACAATCAATTACAAAACTGATTAATTATAAAGCTTTAATCAATGAACTGATTTCTGAATCAAGGGGAAAGAAATCAAAAATTGCAGAATTGTCGAAGGCAAAGTATTTCTTACTTTGTACTAAATTTGTGGAATAGCAACCAATTATGTTGTCTATCTAATTAGCAACCTATTTAGCATTTGAATCAGACCTAGTAAAGTTTAAATTTGTGGAATAGCAACCAACTTTGTTATTGGTCTATCTAATTAGCAACCTACTAAGCATTTGAAACAGACCTAGTAAAGTTCAAATCCGTGGAATAGGAATCAACAGGAATCAAATTTTCAACCGATTATATTGTATGGTCGGATTCGTTGAATCACACATGATAAAGCCTATATAATTCAGACTTGGTAAAGTTCAATCTTATTTTCAACCAAATTTGAAGCAGGCCTGGTAAAGTTTATCGAATTTGCAACTTACTTTGCAATGGTAGGAATAGCATTTCAATCAGACTTGGTAAAGTTCAATTTTGTTGACTTGATTATCAGAAGGATATAACTTATGGTAATCGAAATCTTTCCTACTGGTGTAAAGAAGATTATCAGAAGGATATAACTTATGGTAATCGAAATCTTTCCTACTGGTGTAAAGAAGTTCATACGGTCTGCCTACATGAATATAACTGATGCTTCTGATGCGGAATTGGCAACCAACTTTGGACTAAATCTGTGGAATAGCAACCAACTATGGCTGCATGCATAGAATTGGTCCTTTTTTCATCCACATTTTATTGATTGCAAACAAAGCTAAATTCATACAAGAAATGTGGATTGTCCATGCACAGAATTAGTCCCTTTTTATTCATCCAAATTTTTAACAACCTAATTTACCAGAAAGGTTTATTTGCAAAAATAACAAAAATGGTCCTTATAATAATTAACGAGACAACAAATAACAATATATTACATCAAATTACATAAGTTCTCTTAAAATCCAACAAAATTACTGAATCCCCATTATATTACATTATATACCTTTGTAATTTTTTTTAAGACGATGGCATTTCTTTTGCCAAATAATGCGGAATACAATTAACAGCATTACAAATACAAAATTTTATTATCACTCACAATTTGAAGAGATGCCATTTCTTTTGCCAAAATCTCCGGCTTCGCCAATCCACTCTGTTCTTCTACTTTAATGCTCAGGAACAAAATTAAAGAGTTGGAATTGTTTCCTAAATCTAGACTACAATATTTTTAGTCCTTTGAAAACATGAATCTATAGCACCTACAAAAGCAAAAAATGGAAACATATTCCTATTAGGGTTTGACAAAATGTTAAAAAGGGTATATGATTAAATGGGACAAAAAGACATACTTTTCAATGGAAGAAACAATTAAACCAAATATGCACAAAGATACATGATATAAGCATATATGATTCAAACATATAAAAGTTAGTAAAAAGACTATGAACAGTTGAAAAACCATGTACCTTTTCCCATCAGGGTTGAAAGCCAAAGCATTTATTGGACCAAAATGCCCTTTAATGGCCCTTTAAGAAAAATGGATATTGCTTTTTTTACCTTGTCATAAAACTTAGCCTCAAATTCCCTGCACGATGATCAGTTGTAGTAACAGCAGATGCATCCTAACCACCCCCTGATAAATGATTTAAATATGTAAATTAAGATTGTTTATGACGTAACAAAAAATAAAGATTATGAAAGATACATACATGGTTCAGAAGTAGAGACATTGCAATTGCCATTTACTGGACAAGAGAAAAAGTTAGTGAAATTTTGCAATCCATGATGTAATTTCTTTAGCATTTGAGAAAGTAAATTTTCTTTACAATACAATGTTTTAATCAAAAAAAGACATCAAAATTAATTTATAAAAAATAAGTGAACTCAAAGCAAGAATGTATGTTGGTTTTCTTACATTTAGCCCTTCTGGTGTGACCGACTTCAAACTATGAAATAGAGCCGGTCTTTTTTAAACCAATTCGACCTCGCCATTGACCATACAGGTTTTTGGGTGACCAAACATTAGATCAGCAAAGTCACCGGTTCTCTTTGCCTGAAAAAAAAAAGAAACATTCATCGAAATAGAAACATTTTTGCATAAATCCAAATGGTACCTTTCACACATCAAAACAAAACTTTTAGCAATAATATAAGTCAAATAAATGGTAAAATGAAGATTAATGATATGCATATGTCATAAGTCAATCTTTGAAGAACGAACACAGGAGACACTTGAGAAAAAGCAACTCCATAACATGTGTGCAACCATTTTGAGATTCACCTAATTTTTAAATCAACATATATCAAACCTAATGAAATATCCTGACATTGAAGAATGAACTTTCACTAATAACTTGCCACAACCCCACATACATTGATTTTGAATGAAGCGTATCTTATTAAGAAGAAAAGGAGCAATTACTTTCCACTTCCAATAAAGTCATCACGTGAGAGAGTATTGTTATTCCAAAACATAATATTCAACTCTCGTAATCCTTCAATCAGGCTATACATGAATTTCTCTTGGAATATAGGGTTCTTGCTTCCATCTATTATACAAATCACAAAAATTAAAATCAAAAGTTTGAATCAGTTGTTTGAGGACCGATCAATTAGGCATGCATGTACCTGTACAAACACGGGTGCGAGATCTGTTACTGCCGTATCCAACACAAACGTAAGGATCTTGCCTTGAATTCCAATCGGTGTCCTTCAGTTTATTGCAGCCAACCACGGAAACCCAATGTTGGTTTTGCGATTGGTTAAAAAATATGATAATTGCTCTACTTCTGCCAAGAATCATAAGTTACATATTTCACTTAACAAAAACCTAAAACATTATAAAATCAAGATCAATCAGGCAGACAGAAAAGACACTGGAACAAAACAGTCAAGGAACTGGAAGTGCCATTTTGTTAGTCGTACACTAAGCTTGGATATATCAGTCATATAATCCCTTTTCCCTCCTGAAAATCACAATATCAAATTTCTATACCTATAATGCTCATGGTTTAATATTTGACTATTTGTACAGAATCTAACTGTACCCATTAATAGGTTTTTACTTCCAGTATATGCAAATATCTACAAAAGACCATACGGTTACAACTTCAAATGCTCAAAAAACATATGCAAATAGCAATCATTATGAAATAATTTACCTTTTTTCTTTTAATTTCAGATATGGGCCATAAGGTACACTTCCACAAAAACCAAAGGATTAATTTCAATTTTTGGTTGCGTCTCCTTGACTTGGCTTCATCTCTCCCAACCTGAAATAATTTACCTTTAAATCCATTCACAATTGTTATGCTCCCACACAATGATGCCAAATCAGATGAATCTCATTTGACATTTATATCTAATCAAAGAACTACATGGAAATTTTAAAAAAATGCAGTAAAACCCGGTTATTTTGTTCTCTTTTACCCATGTTTCCAGTTTCCAATCCAGTAAATTTCATAAAAACAAAGAAATATAGCAAAACAAAAACATCAACAAATATAGCAATTAGAGACAACAAGGCGACCGGTGGCAGAAGTCGCTAACGGTGGTGGTGCATTGAGATGGTGGAGATGCAGCCAGTGGCTGCAGTTGGCGACTAAAAATGTTATTATTTGCTTAAGGATTATAAATTCAAAACCTGTAAATCAAAATTTATCAAATAGAGATTAGAAGAACCTTTCCATTTACCAGATTTAATACTTGAAACACTTTTTTGCAACATCATTCATAGCCCATGGACAAGCCCTAATCCAAAACATGTCAGTTCTACTCGATTCATTCAAAGAATAGAATACGTGCATATAGAGAAAGAATAAAATATATAGACTCAGATCCAGTGTTAGTTTAAGTTGTTAGACTTTCACGTACCTGGTTATGGCCATAGAAGTCTAGGTGGGGTTTCTTTAAGTTCTAATCTTTTAGTTATTAAAATGAAAGGGGGAAATCGGTGAGTAACAAACAGAAAAAATCAAAGGTTTAGTAAAAGTAGATTCCTAGTGCAAAGAGACATACATGCCTGCACATTCATTTGATTTTTGGTTGCAACAAAAGAAAAAAACTCCTGATTACCTTTTTCCAAAGAAATGAACCCATTTCCGTCTATTTGGATACAGAATAGGAGGAAAGGGAAAACTCGTCATCTTCAGACCACAAAATCAATTAAAATAATTTCGTACTGATTCTTTCAAAGTGAACTACATTGATGAACAATCTACAGTTTCTCTTGCCCTGCCATAATCAACAAAACCAAAATAAACAAATAAGAAAAATAAAATCAAGCATGTTAAAAAGAATCCCTACCCTGCCCTTCTTCTGTAGTCCAATTGAAGTGAAGTCACCGCCCACTCTTTCAACCCTCCAATGACTTGCAGATCAGATGACTTTGTTAAAAAGAATCCCTACCCTGCCCCACCTTTTGGCATGCAATTCCTCATTTTTGGGTTGGGAAACGACAGGTAGAAAACTCAAAATTGTCAACAGGCGAATAGAATTTTGGGGAAGAAGTTTTTCATGGATCACAAAAAAAAATAATAATTGAAATAACCTTTGTGCTCGATTTGGTAGTGGACGTCTTGCTTTCTATCTCTTTACATATTACCAAGCTTCATGAGCTTCGATTCAGACCCGCTTGGTATAAAAATAAGAACTGAAAAAAGGAATCAACAGAAATCGAGATACACACACATGAGAACATATGGCTGAAAACTTGATTATAGGACCAAAATTGAAAAAGAAACATTCAATTAATAGAAATCAATAGAATTGAGGAAGAAGGCTTGTAGTTGAAACTGATCGTTTAGAAACATTTCTTCAAACACCTGGGGTACATGTTTTCTAATTCTGTAAAAAGACTATAGACCTGTGTTTTTGTATGTAACCTGGAAGAAAACAGAAAATATGAAGTCTTCAAATCTAGAAAACCACAACAAAAGCAACAAATCAATGTGAATACCTAATTTCGGAGCTACATCACTCGTCATATTGGTTTCAGAAAACGAAACAAAATCCCCTGTTGACCATTTTTGGATAAGAAATTGAGAAGACGGTGAAGGCGATGGTCACAGTCGTGGCAATCTCATAGTCTGTAATTGGTCATTACAATTTCATTAGTAAAATAAAATTTAAAAAGAAAGAGAGGGAGAAACACAAACCTGGATTTCATTATCGGGGTTTGGAAACTAAATCGTTTGAGGGGTGAAGACAAACCTTTTATTTGGATTTCAGAGTTCGTGAAAAGGACATGTTTGTGAGCGTCGATGAGAGAGTTAGCTTCAATTAGGATAGATTCAAGGCTACACAACATCTGCATGCAAATCAAACAACAACACTAATGTTAGTACGGACAATCGGGGTTGTGGGAGGCTGCTACAGGGTTTTAGTACGGCGGTGAGTAGTTGTCTTCGTAGGTGAAGGTATAACAGCAAAAACATGGGGGTGTGGTGGTGGTGGCGACAGCTAGGGTTTTGTGGTGGTGGTGTATTAGTGTTTGCGATAAAAGACACCAAAGCATAGTCTCTCTCTTTATATAGGCGGAAATTCGAAAGAAAGGGGAGTTGAGAGGAGATGGGAGGTTGAAGATGAAGTGGGAGGTTGAAGATGGAGTGGGAGAAGAGGTGGGAGGTGGGGAGTTCTTTAACGGTTCCACTTTGATTCAGTGAAATGAACATTGGAGGTTGAGAGACGTGGAATTGGTGGGAAGTTACAGGATGAGTAACCGTGTTTGATAGTGTGCATAAATTGTGTTGTAATTTTTGTGTTGAATGCTTTACACTTGTACCTTGGGGCAATACGTTATATATATATATATATATATATATATATATATATATATATATATATATATATATATATATATATATATATATATATATATATATATATATATATATATATATATATATATATATATATACACTTTTTGCATCTTTTTTCATAAATTGATTTTATAATTTTAACATTTTTCACTTATTTTTACATTTTTTTTCACAATATATTTTTACAAGTAAAAAAATAATGAGGTTGTAAAAACGTATTGCGAAAAACATGTAAAAGATAATATAAAAAATTAAGTTCTGAACACGGGTTGTGATAAAAACATGTAAAAAAGTAAAGTTATGATAACAGATTGTGAAAAAACATGTAAAGACAGAGTAAAAGAATGAGAATATGAGAAATAGTCTACCTTGCAAAATACATTCTGTTTATTATGTTGTTTATTGTTGCTTGGCAATGTTGATCAATTTCTTGAGGAGCTGAATGACTTGATCGAGGAAAAAATTGGCATTTAAGAATTAAAATTGATGTGACAAAGTATAATCTAAAAATAGTTGTGCAAATTATAGAAATTTAAAAGTTATCGGTGATGAAATAATCCTAACTGAGCTGGTGAAACCGGTTAAGGAGAATGAGGTAACAATTTTCATTAAGCAGTTACTAAGTCGTTAATATTATATAAGTATTAGACTAACTATCTTTCTATTAGCTTACCAACTGTGGATTCGACTCTTTTAATGTGAATTTGTTTAATTTTGAGTCTCAGGAGAGTAAACAATGAATGGTTTGCCTCATGAAAAACTTAATTGTCATAAATAAATGTTGCATTTCATCTTTTTAGTTAACTGCTATAGTATATATTAATTTCAGTGTTGCAGATATCGGTCTTGGCAACCGATTAACCAACGATTAATTGCTTGGCAATTTTCAACCGATTACGATTAGGCCTAATCGGTCAGCTTGGCGGTTTGCCGCAAAAATTGGTCAAATATCGGTCTTAGCCTTCATTTTTTTAAATTTTTTAAATTATTTTTTTAAATTTTTTGTTTTAAATGACGACACAAACACTTTCTAATAACTCAAAAGAACTAAAAAAATCAAAATTAAAGAATGAAAGTAAACAAATGGATAATCTTTGATGTGTATATTTGTATAAAACGAATCAAACTTTTCTATTTTTTTCATATTTATATATTTTTAAATAAATTACTTTATAATTTAAGATTTCCGATTAATCCAATTAATCTCTTACCCCCACTCGACCGCCAAATTACCGTCAAACGATTTATGCAACCATGATTAATTTACTTTTTAATTTAAGTATTTTTTTCATGCACCGAAGACGATTCTACTCCTTCAACCATGGGAAAGAGTACTACTGACAATCCATTACCCCATGAGAAAATGTTAAACAATATCGTCTCTACATGTATAGATCGTAAACGATGCCTTAACGACGTTCATGATATTGATGATAACTCAAAGTTTTCTTTAACAAAGTTTCTAAAATATCCAATTCATATGATAAGGAAAAAACAATTGTGTTATTACTAATTTGTATAAGTTTTTTACTTTAGATATCTGTATAAGTATTTTATCCCCTTTATTTGGAAGAGGCTAATGGCTATAATGAATGTGTTTGAAGTAATGCATGATTGAAGTTTACATGGTGTCCTAAATATTGTACAACATTTACTATTATTGAACTATTCTTATTTCAATATTCTTATTAACACGTTTTAGTTTATAAATTTTGTCAAATCATAGTGCTATACTTTAATTTTTTTTCCCAAAGAAAATTACATTATACAATTTATTTGGTTTTATCTATTTTAGCAATAAACTTTATTTATTTTTATCTATTATAACATTGAACTTTCAACATTATCATAAGTACAACATTGACCTTCTTATTTCTTTCTATTACAACATTGATATTTCAGTATTGGAATAAGTTCTATAATTATAATGTTCTTTTTATATGTGTGGTTTGTACACCACAAGTAAACATCATGTTCTAAAGTAGAACTAGAAATGCATATAATGGTAATGTAGTTTTACTTTATTATGCCTTATAGCATCTTAATTTACTTTGTTATTGTGGATAGTTTGGTTTAGGAACTGACATTTACCAGGGTATAGTTGTCATTTTACATTCCTCTTTATCTTTTAATAGAAGACATCACATGTGTCTACTAACTCTAATTTTTATACTAGTATCACATATCATATTATACCAAAAGTTATCCCAAACAGGTCGAATATACTCTTCCATTCCATTTTACCAATATTTTTTCCCATTAAACATAACACATGCAAGAGATTTTACATAGATTCATTGTTAAAAATTCAGGTTTTCGATTGCTTGGATACACTAAGAGTCGTGATACACTTTCATATTGAAGTATTTCAATGGTAACAATTGAAAGTTCAGTCGGATAAAATTAAGTGTTATTGAACAGGAGAATGAAGAATGTTGTGATTTTTATGTTCTGTACCAGATTCGTATGACCAAAAAACATAATTAATCCCATGTATGTAACGAGTGAAAAATTGCTATATGTAGTTTAAAAACTGCCTCACAACCGATCTAAAACTGGGTATAAGTTAGGTCAAAAAACGGATTTCGTATTACGGTCACAACCGGGTTAAATTTAGGTTAAAAATCTGGGTTCAAAACCACAGGTCGTCGACCCCAGCCAGGGGCTCTACCCTTGGACCCTGCTAAAAGGAGCGCTGCCCCGGACCCCCGCTGTTTAGGGGTTTTGCCTCTAAGTACTTGTATATTTTAAATCAAAATAAACTTAAACAATTATGCACTACGCACCACCCTAACATTTTCAATATTTATTAAGATTAAATTGGTCAACAAGTGTTAGTGTATCTCATATTGGTGCGACACGGTCTTATAGGTATTTATATATGTTGGAGTCTCCCCTCTTTTTATTAAGACTCTCCACACATATATTTACAACAAGTTCATCTCATTACACTTAAATAATACCGGTGGTGATGCAAATCACCAACATTCCTAATTACAAGAAAGAGGTTCATCAATTAACGTACGAGGGTAAGGCATCTCTACACTATCGTTCAAGGTAAGACCAAACTAATCGATAAAAATAATTATCCTATCGGTTTTAGAGATATCTCAGTCGGAAGCCCCAAATAAGCAAACATAAATATTAGAATAGGAGGAAAGCAAGTATCCAATGAATGAAACCCTCTTATCCGGTGGCGTTTTTAGAAACTAACAAACGAGATAGTCATAGCCTAGTCCATTCACATTGAATATGATGACACTAATAAATGCGAAAACGACGATAGGTTAAATAGGGACATGTGTATGGACAAATGTGACTGATCTAATAGTTGAGTTTTTGTTGGGTCTATAAATTACTATTCAAACAGTGGGCTTGACGGTTAGGCCCAAATACGAACATTGATCTGGATCATTACGCACGGGGGACTATTTATGTAATTTTTCAATAGAATATGAATAATGCTAGAGTAAAGTACAGATTTGGTCCCCATGGTTGGCATAATCTACCACTCTGGGTCCAACTAGTGGAAAATTGATATAGTTGGTCTTTGTGACTTTCAAATCTTGCATCGGAGGTCCCTAACATTGTTACGGTCTATAAACATATCTCTCTTAAGACATCATTATCCCATCTATCCCCTACCCAAAATCTTTGAAAACTCCCCACACCGTGATCACATTTGGCTAAATACCTCCGTTGAACCTGCTCTTCACGAAAAACCTTAATAACATCTAATGGTGTTTCAACAGTTTCCAATTTTGAACTACATCTTAGGGGGGTTGAATTGATTTATTTTCAGCAAATATCATTTGGAATGATAATTTCAATGATTGGGTTTATTCAAGAGTCTAGATACAAAGTGAATGTTGCTAACAATGGTGGATGAACATTTATTTGGGTTTTTTATTTATTATGTAATTTTCTTAGGAGTTTTATAATGAAAAAAGTTGATGGTTCAAGGATACGAAAATCACAAACTCATATTTACAGTAGTCTAGATTTTTGATGATTAGAAATACCTACTCATATTCAAAACCAATGGCGAAGTGGAGGTTTGAGTAACTGAAATTTGAATTAAAACAAAATGAAATCGAAGATGTACAGACGATGAACATTAGATTTAGCTGCAACTATTTTTCGAGCGTGGTTCAAAATCATAGTCAAATTGAATAATTCATACAAAATTGGAAATAGGGCACCGGATTTGTTAGACAATTAAGGGAGATTTATAGACGATAACAGCTTAAGGGACCTTTTTATATAACATATGGAAACCACAAGTACCAGCTATATCAAATTTTCAGTACTTGAACCCAAAATGCTAAATTGTGACCTCCATAAGGACCAAATTTGTAATTTACTCATTATGATATTTTAGGCGTATTGTTTTTCCTTGGGCACCCGTTTTAACCAATACAAGCTCATAACAATGGTGTTCTCAATTTCCCAAATATTTCTTTGTCATCCTATATTACAAAAATTACATTTAAAATTAGTCAAACAGAGACCGACAAACTTATAGGTTAAAGATATTCGAAAGATTAAAGGGGGTGTTTTGTTGTTATATGGTACTTATGGAATCAAATTCGGATATTAGTTTTTTTCTTTCTAATTATGGTTTCTTTGACACAAATTAAATAAGAAATATGTAAGAAACATGATAAATAAATCATTGGAGGGTTTTTCTTCAACGAATATCTAGAAAACTTGGGGGAATATAATAGAGATTTTAAAAAATCAAGAACTTGAGTTCAATATTTCCACTCCATTCAATGATCCAAGGACCACATCTTAATCAAATTACTAGACATAAACCCGATTTTTTTATAGAATAATTACGTTGCACGCCTAATGGTCCCCCTTAAATCCCTCTTTCCCTTTCCCTTTATAGTTTTGCATTATCTTGTTTAATTTCCATATATATAAAAAACCAATGAAGCTTTTGTCTTTCTTTATTCGTACATCGCTTGTAATTCATTGGACAATCATTCAAAGATTTGATTTAGACTCGATATCAACAAGATATTAACATTGCATAATGCAATAGGATATTTTTTTGTGATTCGTTAATAAACTTTTATATATTTTTACAACTTGGTTAGATGCGTTTTTTATGAAAAAACTAAAATCAGTTGCAACTTGCATCCTTACGCGTTTTCATATAAAAGGTAACTAATCTCATTATTATACACATATACCTTTATTTTTGGTTAGAATACACTCATTGTATGTTCTTATTTTAAAATTATTAAAATACGCAAAAATAAAGAATTTAACAATTTTTTACTAAGAAACCTTATTCGGTGAATAATGTCCGAATATAATATTTGAACTCAAGATCTATTAGGTTCTTTTGAGAAGTTTGGTTGAACATTTACTTATTTCGATAATAGTCTATAATACATCATACATCATGACAGCTGGACCAAAGTATTTCAAAATAAAAAGTTTAGAATCTATTGCAGCTTTTATATATATATATATATATATATATACACACACACACACACACACACACACACATATATATATATATATATATATATATATATATATATATATATATATATATATATATATATATATATATATATATATATATATATATATATATATATATATATATATATATATATACATATATATGATAAAAACTTATTTATGCTAATATTTAATAATATTGTAAAATAATAAGATCTAAGAAAACTATTTTTAATAAAAGCCAAGAAAATAGTCAAATAAAAGGTCAAAAACCTTTCCTTAAGGTTCTCTTTCTCTGAAGCCGAAAACTACTCATTGCTAGGTTTCTGACCATCTTCGGGTGGTGTTCCATGTAGACACTTTCAAAATCCTTTTCCTTTTTGTTTGACGGATCAGTAGGCTTATCTGTGATCGCTTTAGTGATGTTCTTGGCAACCTTTGGGAGGGTTCAATGATTTCTTAGAATGTTTTATGTGACGTATATATTGAATTTTAATTTTTATATTGTTGTTGCTCGTTTATGGTATATTGGATTATGAAAAAATATGGGAATACGGACTTTTGTGGATCACAAAAGAGCACAAAAAGTACATGAATTATTTTTTAGAGATTAGGACCATATACAAGATCAAGGTTTGCATACTTGAATTCATTTGCTAATAATGTTGCCATGGTTTTTTGTATTTGTTTATATCACCAACTTTCTTCCATCAACAGGGAAGCAAGAACTAAGGGATGAGTGTGCCAAATTTGAAACATTTATTGATGTTTACATAACAAAAAAAACCACAGTTGGGCAAGATTTTCTACTTTGTTCATTTCATTAGGGTGGAGAACTGCAAAATTTGATATGTAAGCTATGTTTATTATGGATTGGTAATTACAAGGTATTTGCAATGTTGTATAGGTTTGATAAGAGTTATAATAATGTTGACACAAAATTGGACATGGGGAAGAAAAAAGGTCGTAGGTATGAGAAGGGCGTGATTATTCGACAAAAGAAATTGAATGGATTAGAAAGTAGACTTATGATTTAGTAAAAGAATACGTGTCACATGATGCTAAGGAAACGAATTATTCATTAAGTAATTTTGAATTTGACATGGATGTTGATGATTGTGGGGATCCTTGGGTTGTTTTGATTTATTTATGAGTAACATTTCAAGTGTTGATACTTACAAATCAGAGTTAGATTATTATTTAGAGGAGAATATTTCGCCAAGGATAGGAGATTTTGATATATTAGCATGATGGAAGGCTAATGGCCCTAAATATATTGCTTTACAATGAGTTTTTAGGGATGTTTTGGTTATACTAGTGTCCACAATTGCTTCTAAATCAACCTTTAGTATGGGTGGAAGAGATGTCACTCCTCATCATAATAGTCATTCATCTTGATACGTCGGAAGCACTAATATGTGCACAAGATTGGTTATGGGATGAGAAGTTAGGTATGTTTATCTATTTATTTTATTTTATTTTAGCATAAATATTTTTCAAAAGTATTACCTATATTTATTTATTTATTGCTAGGTACACTTAGCTTGGAGGTATCTGTGATGTTTCTTTTAATTTAGGTGCTCTTAGGCAATAAATAAACTTTCTTCACCTTCTCCTTGCATGAAGCTGGTTACCATCGTTGTCCTTCTGACGCCCACGACACATCCAACGACCATTAGATGCGCAAGGGGTACGTTTCCATCTTGCAATTCCGGCCAAACGTAGCCTTCAAGTTGACTGAATACTGAGGAAATGGAAAGGGAAATGGTATGGTCTGGAGACTTCCTTTTAACCAAACTGGATTTCTCCTTCCTCCATTCTTTTAACCTTCGGTCGTTGGCTACGTTCAGAAATTGTCACCTCGGTAGGGACCGATGTTGTGACTCCTGATGCAAGTGCGGACTCTTAGGGACTTCTATATGAGACCAAACTAGCCTCTTTTCTATAAGATTATCGTACTACTCATACGCTTCCTGTTGATAAAACTGATGTCAAACAACACGTTCTCCTGATGGGACATCGAATGGTTTCCCTTCCTGGGCGCATGTTACCTCATTCTATTTGCCATTGAATCTTGGCATCCAGAAACGCCGAGGCTCCACAACGGATCCAATTTAGCAGTCACTTAGAGATAGATGTGGACGAGGTTTGCCCTTCCTCGGTCCCAATTGAGTTCTCTCATTTGTCAGTCCCTTGGATCAGATTAAACAGTCCCTTGGTCCATAGACAATACTGGTGATAAGCTTCCCATGACATGGATCTTCAGTCCTGGTTGATTTATCTCATTTGTCATAATTCTCTAGTATGGAAACCTCCTAGGTCACTGAACCAACTGCTGTTGTCTATATTAGATTGTCTTTCTTGCATGCCCAACCATGAGACGCTTTTGATCTGGACGAGGTTTGACCTTTCTCGGTCCTACTGATCCACTACTCTTCAGTTTTAACCCTTCTGATGATCTACTGAAGAAACAATTTTGTCATTCTGGGTGAGATGCACCCGACTCGTGATGTACTTTTCCACTGTTGATCTACTTGGTTAGTCTGACCAGAGCGGATAACTTCCTTGACCGAGGACTGAGAATTTGTCTGAGGCGTAGACCTTAACAGCACTGGTAATTTTTCGCCTCTGTTTTCTGGTTGCTTCGGACAACTGAATCTCTTCAGTCATTCGGACTTCTCTGGTTCAGATTAGGTTCCACACTTTGCTCACACATTAGTTATATTATACTTTCATGTGTTAAAGCCATTTTACTTTTTGGAGTTGTGCAACACATATATACATTATCTTTAGTCCACCTAAAAAATGGAAAGTGTTGTTAGATCATGTTCCAACTTTAACAATAAAATATTTATCTAATACTCGTTGGAAAAGTAGAATTAAAAGTTTTAAAGTTATTTGATTTCAGGGTTCGTCAAATAAGTTGGTTTTGCTAAAATTATCTAGATCATGTGATGACCCAAAATCAAAGAGGAAAGCGGAAAGTTTAGTTAGTGATATTAATGTTTGCGGTTGAAATTTTGGAAATTGTTAAAGCTTATGACTGTTACATGAATATTTGTATTGCCTATAAAATATCGCTAACATTTCTTGTCACCATAGCTTCAACATAAAAAAGTTTTTCAAAGTTGAAGTTACTAAAGAATTACTAAAGATTATCAATGTTACAGGAAATGTTGAATGGCTTGACTATCTTATGTATAAAGAAATATATGTTAGATAAAATTGATCTAGATTATATTAATTATTTTGTATCTAAAAAGCTAGAAGAAACATATTTTTTTATTTTTAAATTGACGGGTCTTTGTAATTGGTGTAGGTATTTGTTTCTTTGAAACTATTATTAATGAAAAATGTTAGAAAATATGTTTTTATAGATTATTTATAAATGGTTTAACTATATTTTTGTTTTTGAAGGGGCCTTTTTTATTCTTGCCCTGATCCCAAAAATGTTTGGATCGACCCTGTGTATAGATTCAAAATTTGAACTTCATTGATTAAATCGTAAATTTCATTAGGTTAAAACGACTTGGAAAAACCATAATTACCGATAAATGAAAATTGATGTAACAAAAATAATAAGTTTTTAAGACATTAACTATTGAAATGCTCTGATAGCAATTGAAAAAAATAGTTTGACTAAACTCGTATGACAAAATCTGATGCACTGATTATATAATTATAAATGTTAATTAAGAAAAAACATTAATTACATTTAACCTTTTTTTTGTTTACTATTCATAAAATGTTGTTAAATTATATGAAAGCAAACATGTTCTTTTAGTTAAGTCCTAACGTAAAAGTTAATGAATTCTTTGAAACGATGAAAAATTAATATATTTTTTTTGGAACAGCCGAATATATAAAGTGTTTTATCAAGAAAATAAAGCCAAAACAATAAAATTACTGGATTAAACAACCAAAGATCCCACCGCAATTTAAATTTTTTTTGCATATTACGAACCCAAAAGAAATACATAGAAACAATATCATCAAAAATAGTATTTTTCCTAGGTTTTCCCATTTCAAACAAAAGCTTATTCCTAAAATTTCAAATGCTCCAAAAGTTATTGCAACAACCGCATCAGAAAGCTTTTTGGACCCAACAGAAATCAAAGTCGAGTCCACCTAAGTAATAAAAACCAAAGTAGAAGGCAGAAGGTGAAACGAAATTCCACGACGTTGCAATCCAAGACCATAATGAAGCTAATAAGGGGCACGTAATAAAGATGTGAGTAGCTGATTCCCAACAGAAAGACACACCAGGCAAAGTACCGAATCCAGATCAACTCCTTTATCACGCAAATTTAATATTGTAGGAATTCGGTTGCTACTAATTCTCCACAACATGATGTTAACTTTTGTCGGGATAAAGTTATTCCATCTGGTAACCCTGCCCGCAGTAGAAAGGAACAACTTGTCCAAAAAGAAACGGGTGGGCAACCGTATACTCATTAGAAGGCTCCATATCCAGATCAACATGATGTTAACTTTTTCTCGGGACAAACTCTCTCAACATCAAACACAAATCTTCCCACTGCACAACTTCTACTCCTCCACTCGATACTCTCCTGAATGCCCTTGCAACTTGTCTTTGGTATTTCGAGCCGCAACTAAAGCATTTTGGATGCCAATACAAAGCATATAATAGAGGGAACCGGACCTTTAAAGGATAGTCCCCCAACCATATGTCCTCCCTAAACCTAGTGAACCTCTCGTCTTCAACTTTTACAACACGCTTTCAAATCTGCCCCTTTAGAAGAATATTGATCGATAGCATGCTTTATATTATGCCCCATACTATAACCACCAAACATTGACAGCGTCTGCCCCTTTTCGACATTAGGACCATGCACGACTTTGAGCACACCAACCCATAAAGAATCGTGTTTGTCAAATAATCTCTAGTACCACTTGAAAAGTAACACCCTATTGAAAGAGATAAGCTACCCACATCAACCCCCCCCCCCCCCAACTCCTTGGTAGCCCTGATTTTATTCCAAGCAATCCAATGTATATTTCGTTCTCCAAGGTTAGCACCCTAAAAAAATCTATCCTATAACATCTCTAAGGTATCCAAAACCTGCCTTCGAAACCTTAAAAAAGACATGTAATAAATACCTAAACTCCCCAACACTAATTTGATCAACGTGAGCCAGCCACCAACAGACAAATTTTTTTGCCTTCCAAGTCGAAAGTTTAGAAACAAACTTCTCAACCACATGCTTCCAAGAAGAAATACGATTCATGTTGCTTCCCACCGGCATCCCGAGATAAATACACGGTAATAGAGTCGCATTACACCCTATAAAAGTAGCATGCTCTTAGACAATTGAAAAATCAACTCCCACTCCCAAATCGCTTTTATGCAAATTAATTTTTAGCCCCGATGCCATGTGTAAAACCCGAAGAATATGCACCATACGTCTAAGATTATCCAACCCCCAGTCACATAGTAAAATGGCATCGTCAGCATAGAGAAATGAGAGATCTCGATACTCAAGGAGCCTATCAAGCTACCCCGAAAAGCCTTAACCCTTCTACCTTCCATGATAGCAACATGAAATCCCTCCATAGCCAAAACAAACAAAAATAAGGACAAATGATCACCCTGCCTAAGACATCTTTCAATAGAAAATTCCAAAGTAGGAGCTCCATTTATAAGAACCAAGGATCTGGCAGAAGATAAGGCAGCTAAAATCCATCTCCTCCATTTAGCACTAAAACCCATCTTATCCATAACTCCCATCAAATAATCCCAATCAAGTGTGTCATAAGCTTTTTCAAAGTCCACTTTAAACATAAAAGCTTCTTATTAATTGACTTGCAATACCTGACTATTTCATTCAACATTAAAGGACCATCTAGAACTTGACGACCCTTTATAAATGCTTACTGCTCCACACTAACTAGAGAATCAATAACCCTAGACAGTAGATTAGGTAAGATTTTACCAATAATTTTGTATTGACAGCCAAGCAGGCTTTAGGTCTAAAATCATATGTAAGTTTGGGATTAATGACTTTAGAGATCAGAGCTACAAACGACGAATTACAACCTCTAGGGATATGAAATTCCTCCTAGAAACTGATGAAACTGGCTAAAAATATCATCTTTTAAGATCTCCTATAATTTTTTAAAGAAACCAAAACTAAATACATCTGGTCCCATAGCTTTATTTGAACCGCAAGACCAAACTGCATTCTTTATTTCATCACACAAGAAAGGAGCATCCAAGCTGACTAACTGATCAGAAGACAACTTTGTAAAGTTGTTAGAAACAAGCACAGCCCGACCCCGGCTCCACCCTTCACAATCTGTCATTATAAAATGAGAAAAAAAAAACTCCCGCTTAACAATAGCAGGATAAATTGTCCAATCACCATCTATCATTTTCTCTTTCACAGCAACATGTCTTCTTATCCTATTAACCGAAGCATGAATTTTTTTTTTGAGTTTTCATCTCCTTCAATTCCCCACTTAACTTTAGCCTTTTTTTCAAGGTCAAGGTTATCCAAGTGTTCAAGATCACACAACTCCTTAACAAGTTGCACCATATTCATAATTTGATCTACCATACCTGAGCCATCACAAAATCGAGCATCCACCTCATCAATATCATTACAAAGTGTAAGAACTTAGCAGGATCACAAACCACAAGAACAAGGAATTCACACAGAAAAACTCGATATATTATCTCATATAGAGATATAACTTTTGGTATATCGATGCCATATAAAGAATCTTAGCCGCTACATTTATACTAGGGTACAACTACGTATATGAAGTATCCTTACAAACCAGGGATAACTTCCAACTATAAACAGGATAATAAAGTAAACACAATAATTATGGGATATACACAAAAATACAACTACCATGCTGACGCTGCTGCTGATGACTTAGCAGCATATGAAGACTTTGGCACTCATCAGCTTCTAATAGCGTATCAGCCCAACACAAAGATTAACTTTACGATCCTCTGCAGATAGATGACATGTATATTCCATATTTTCAAAATTAATTTTAAGAAATTGCAACTCTTTCCTAAAAGTAACCATAACATTCTGACCTTCATCATTTTGCGTAGCCCGAGAGGTGGTGACCACTTCTTTAAACTCAGGTTGGCCGAACCAAGAATGAAACAGACGAAAGGGAGATGGCACATAGTTAAAAATCGATCCATGTAGTAAAATCGGTCTATGATCAGGAATGTCCTTCTGAAAACATGAAACTGATCCAACTTGCTCATCTTTGTCCCACATTTATTAACCTAAGTGAACTTTAGACCTCCCATATTGACATCCACCAGCTCCAAATTAACTACAAACTGATTAAAAACAGCAACATTTGAGTGATTGGACGAAGAATTAAACTGCTCGGAACAGTCATGGACCTCATTAATATCCCCCAAAAGCACCACCTCCCCATCAAATCTTCTAATACAATCTAGTAAAAGTTGCCACACCACCCTCTTCCTCATTAACTCCTGAAGAAGGTAGACTGTCACTATCAAATTTTAAGACTTCTCGACTTCCATACACCTCAACAGCAACAAAATTTTTGATGGGTGATAACATTATGCTCATAGAACATGCTAGGATCCTAAACAACCAGAATACCACTAGAGAGACCACAAGCATTAGTAGACGCACAATCGAAATTACTATTTTCCCAAATCGATCTCACCCGACAAAAAATCAACATCGTGTATTTTGTTCTTGAATGCCTAAAAAATTTACCTTGAATCGATTAGTAACAGTTTTAAGCCATCTTCGCTTATCAACATTCCCCACTCCTTGAAAACTAACAGAAAGACAATTCATAAGGAAACTTTTTGTCTCCACTCCTTGTGAAAGAATGATTACCATCAAGGATGCAGTGCTTAATGTCAAACTCCATAGCATGACCCATATCCATTAGATTTGAAGAATTTCCAGCAACTGAAGAAGTATTGCACATAAATCGATTATTTGTAAAACACAATCCCACAGACTCTTCTCGGTCTTTACTACCATAACATTGATCAACAAAGAATTGTTTATCACAAAAATATGAAAAACCAGGTGGATGAGACGGGGTATCACCCGATTGTTATGTCCCCGTGCCACCACCCTCCACATCCGGCCCAAGTTCCAATCCCTAAACAAGAGGAGATACATGATCCGCGTCAAGTGGGGGAGAGACATGAACCGTGTCATGACAACTGGAATCCAAAACAAGTTTGGTTTGTTGCACATGCGTCTTATTAATCTTCTTGTAATCTTTAGCAATAAGGTCAAAAGATTCCAAAGAGAGAGCATCAACTTCCTCACCCTCAATAGTATCAACACTTTCCCTCTCCATGCAAGTTTTCTTCAAATCTTGACGTGACACATAAGGTTCATGTTGTGAAACTTGAACTTCACTATCTTTAAAAGAAGGGAACCAACCAACTACTTCTTTGAGCCTAATTATGAACACCAACCCCTCAACCATCACTGAACACTCTACCGAAATGATCCCTATATGCTCAGTCTCAATAGAAATCCGTTTTGAAAAAAGGTTCTCTCCCAAATCGTCATCCATATAGACGATATTCCCCCACTTATTAGCAATGTTTTTAAAATTACATTTACTCCATGCCCTTAACAGTACACCTTCAATGTCTAACTAAACAAGTCTATTTTTGCTTAAAAAATTTCGTGACCATTCAGTTAGTTCCATAAAACAAGAATTCACTACCAAGTTATGTGAAAAATTAACACAAGCACAATCCGTTGGGAACTCGATCAATACCCACCTTCTCCCTATATATCCCATCTCCACATCACAAAATCCTTCATTTTGTATTAATCCCATCAAAGCAGGTAAAGCGTGGAATTCTTTCACCTTCCCCATGAGCGCTCTGTGTTTCTCAAAGTATGCAGCAAAAAAGTCCCTAACACGAAGTTGTACAACCTCTTCTGAAGGTTTCACAATAACAGATTTCAAAAACCGACCCATCACCACTGAAGCATAAGACTTCTCCTTCGGAATAGTCACATCAGATAAGGTCATAGGCATGTCAACAAGAGGTTTTTGCAGATGACCCTTTGTTCTAGAGAAGGACCACACCCTACTTCTTTCAAACCTAGCCGGTGACGCATACAGCTTCTAGGAGCCAATCCAAATTGAACATATGTCCAGTACGAGTGCATGAACGTCCCCTACACGGATAAACTTTACAAACCCAAAACATCTACCATATTTTGATCATCTTTTGGAGATAAAAACATTGACCACAACTCTAAATTGTTTACACAGTTTTTTCAATTCCAGATAATCCAAGTAATCAGGAAAATTTGTGACGTAAACAGACGTAGAGATTTTACCTATCAAAGCCAAGTAGCCATGTCGATTACCATTGAGACGATACGGTCCAATCCGATCAAAGACATCATGCTTCTATATTTTTTGCCACGAAATTCCACCTTTCTATGCGTAAGTACTCAACAAAAGTCTAAACCCAGAAGAATTTAATTTCAAAAGAACAATTCCGGACAATCGGCGCTTACTGTAGTTCAGGTGCCAGAATTAGGAATGAACTCTATTCCAACGATCGGCATCTGCTCTCGCCAGCCGTGGAGGTGTTGATCATCGGAATGGTTTGCTTAAGGTTGATCGCCGCTAAAAGAAAAGATAAAGGGTTGATAAAAAAAAAATTAACATAATTTACTTAAACGCAAATGGGACACATCTTAATTTTGCAACACATACTTTCATAATGTTAACGTTTTAAAATCTATTTAAAAACATATGCATTTGAATACCAACCCCAATATAACTCAAGTACTAAAGCTTGACTTTTCAAGATTTATAGGCCATAAAATGTGAGTTTCAAAAGAGTGTATTAAAATAATAAAACCAAAATACATTATCCTTAATCTGCAATTTGTCAAATGAAAAACAAGAAACGCGTTGCATTTTAAAAGGAAAAAGGTAACTAGAAAAATTCAAAGTGACATTGATTGGTTATGGTCCCCGGGGGCAGCATTGGCTTTTTAGTATGAAAATCATAAGTTCCGAATGTGTTTTCGACTTGTGATTGGTTGTTCCCTCTTTTTCCAGATTCTCCATATTATTTCCCTTGTACGGATCACACCATTATTAGACACCTAAACTATCACCAAAATTTTCCGTTTTTGCCCTTTCTATTTTTCCAATTATATTTGTTCTAGCATTCGATATTATGGAAGTGTATGAATTTTAAGAGAAAAATATAAATACAGTCAATCTTATTGATTGTACTACAAATATAATTAAAATATACCTCAATCGGTGAAATGAATATGATTTTCGATAATACCATCTAACAATTCGTAGACCGCTTACGAAAATCATCATAATTTTGTCGTTTTAATCATTTTCGCAAATACCATAAGTGAAAAAGTTATTTCAGCCAATATATGGGCTTATATGTGTTCCCCTAAGTTTTTTATTTTATTTTTTCATTTTTATTTTTCGTTTCGCATATATTGAGAAATTATCTTTGAATAAAATAAATCAAGACGACAAATTTCTAATAGAGACAATAAGTTTCCGTTTTCAATATCATTTATATGTTTAATATCGCATTTTATGAGTTTGATTAAATAATACTTAAATGTTGAAATTTCCGTTGATGTTATCTACAAAAATCTTAGATATTAAAGAAAATACATGATATTCATAGATGTTAACTGCAAAAATTCTGGATTTACTTTTAACGATGTGAGGCTTTTCCTAGATGACAACAGTGAAAATCCTAAATTTTCAAGTATTATTCAAAAGCACGAAGCGATATTTTCTAGGTGTAGAAACTAGAAAACGGTACTGGTTTCTCATGTTTCACAAAGGTGCAAAACAACATTTTTCGAGTCACATGATTTTCCTTCGTATACCGATCAACATTTTAAAGAGAAACAACTCATCTTTTTATGACTCCAATAGACAGGTTATAAAACTAATGATTACTTTTGATAATATTATTGATTAATTAAGGTAACTTTTATATATATATATATATATATATATATATATATATATATATATATATATATATATATATATATATATATTAGAAATCTCTATTAAAGTCTCAATATTTTGGTTCAATTTATGAAAAAATCTCAAATTAATTTTTATTAACGAAAAAAGACAGAAACTACATGTTTTTATCTTCAATAAAGTCCTAATATTTTCGCATAATTTACGAAAAAGTCCTAACATTAGCCGATTTTATGTCTTTTTTTGTTAATAAAAATTAATTTGAGACTTTTTTGTTAATAAAAATTAATTTTGGACATTTTCATAATCTGGGCCAAAATATTGAGACTTCATTGGAGATTTCCCTATATATAACATCAAAATATGATTAATTGAATTTGTAAAAAAAAATATAGGTCCAAACGACCCCAAAGCCAGCGCGTCCCTATAGACCACATAATATACATGTGTCACATATGACCTTTACATATACAGTTAGCATATTACAAAAAGATAAATAATTAAGAGATTGAGAAAATAATGTGAAATAAATTTAATAAAACATAAAAGTATATTAGTAAATGTAACTATGGAATTTAGTTTGAATTAAATGCCATTTTGTAAATTTTAGACATTTTGGATTAAAATGGTCAAATTGGCTAAAGTTGGTGTTAACCACCTTTTGACTTAGTTTAAGCACTTAAGTCGGTTAAATATTAGTGAAATACTTTGTTATAGTTAGAATGTAAAGAATTACACTTTGAAGTAATCTGTGAGAAGAATTGGGAAAAATATGAAAAGTGAGACCTAGAGGGACTAAATGTGTCAAGTGAGAAAACATTTTAACTTAAGTAGTCATTTTCTTCCCCATTAGGGAAGAACAAAATTTGGAGAGGGCTAGGCAAGGAGCAGTAATGATTCAAGTTTGAGAGAATATTAGAGAGATTTTGAGCATATTCTAATGATTACTTCTAGTTTCTAGCTTCATCAAGGTGGCTACAACCTACCTCAAGGTGGTTAAAAGGTTGTGAAGGGTTAAGTAGCATAAGATGTTAGTATTATCCCAATGGAGAATGTTCTACCAGTTTATGGTTTTGTAAATTGCTTATAACTTAACTTTTATGCATGGTAATGCTACAAAATGTGTACTATATGATTTTTTATCATTTATTGCATTCATCCTCCATTTACATACATGTTGGATGATATTGGACTTGTATGTAGCCTGGGCACTAATGTAAATTATTCTACTTTTGGATCTTAGTGGTCATGTTTAACTATATGTTATGGGATGAGCTTTGCTAATCCATTCCAATGTGTGTACATGATGGTCATATACATCTAAATTGACCTTAGCGGTCGAATTATATTATTCAATGGCAACAGGTGTTAAGTGTAAACTTAACCCGAAGGTGAGCCAACTATCCATTAAAGACTATAATATGGAAGTGACTTTATGACAGTAGAAAACTTGGGATGAGATAGTTTCATGTACATAACATCTCATTCGTTGCATATTGTGATTTTACGTTAGAGGTTATAAAATATTCATCATAATAAAATGTTTTGGGAATTGATTCGGGGTTGGAGTTGTTAACTGAAACACCCTTGCTTAAGGGTTTTTATAAAACACATTTTTAAAACCCATAATTTTTCATCATTGTTTGTAAATCATCTCATATCATGGGTTATGTTCCAAAAGATTTCAAAATAATAATTTTGTGTTTAAACACCATTTTTAAACTCAATGAGATTTATTGAAAATTAGTTCAGAGTTTAAGTTGTAGAAAATCATATGGTCCCACTTTAAGGAAAATCAAATTGGTTTGTAAAAGAGCGATGTTGTTACAATCTGAAAACCATTACACAGCTTAAATGAAACCACATAACCCGTGGTCTTCTAAAATGTCCAGATCCTCTAAAGTCATCTTATCTTCTCAACCTGAGTACATATCAAAATAAGTACCTGAGGCTGTCCCATTCAAAATGGGCAGTGTAACCACCACACTAGGGACAAACCCCCAAAAATAGTTTTCAACTTTTGTATAATTTATCATCTCAAAGTTGTATAAAAACAATATCACATCATAAAGATTAAGTCAAAATAGATCGTTATGAGTGCAATGCAATGCATGATGCAACTATCCCATCCCAAGTCCATCTCATAAAAGTCTAACTCACCTCGATGGCACCTACCTAAGTTCTCAAGTTACATGCACAAAGCATGCCATTTAATCCCCTGATAGGCCAAACTAGGACTACTGGCCATCACAATAGCCCCATGAGGGTTAACAACTCCCTCATGCGGTCCCTTATTGTCTAGAAAAATTGGCCACCAAGCCTGCAAATTCCCTATATCTGGGATAAACATCTTAATTAGCCACCAAGCCCGTAAAAACATCTCAAGTCATCTCAAAGGGGTCACACGGTCAAGCCCATCCTATATGCAATGTAAAAATAGGATGCTCCAAACATCTTTTAAAACGACATCTGGTTTTTATTCAAAAACATCTTTAAAACTCATTTCATGCAATGCACAATTAATAATCATACAACACATTGCACATATTATGGATGCATGAAAATAGTTGGTAACACACACAAAAGATAGTAATAGGGATGTGTACTCCCGGTAAACTCACTCAAGGTCAACCGACGAGTCAACACTAAATCTACACAAGCTTATTGCATTGGGAAGCGTCCCTAAACATCAACTCCTCAATCCCAAGTCCTCTTAGTTAGGTGTTAATTAACCTAAGTCATCAATCTCATTTCCAAGTTGCTACGCTCCATTTTCATCCTACAAGAAAGGAGCGAATGGTGTCACACTCGATTCATCCAATAGTTGCACTATCTATGATTCTCTTGATCCAAGGAAAGAACTACCATTTATCATTCCAAGTTGATACTCTTAGCTTCATAATACGAGGGAAATCTTGGTTTAATCATCCCCTAAGATTGGCATCAACCCAAGAACCAAAAGCCCAAACCACAAGACCCAAAACAAGACAATAAGGAATTTCACACTACGCATTTGCATGGGCCGCATGTCCCAATACACTACATTTGTGCGGGCCATGAAATTCATTAGGAAGTCTAATTTCTAAGGCTTATTTCAGTGCCCGTTTGCACAGGTCACGAGCCTCAAACCTTATTCTTCGCGCGGGTTGTGTGAAACACCTCGCGAGTCCAATTTTACCATATTTTGATCCCCAATGTCCCAAATTAAGATCCAACACTTCCAAATACTTAATAATATTGAAATTGCATGTCCAGGTGCTGATTTGCACTGATTAACCTCTCACTCCAAGTGTTTATGACTTAACCCAATGGAACCCATTAAACAAGTTCTTATTCCTTAACAATATGTTAATGAACTACATTCCGAGTCAATCATTACCACCAACACTTATAAGCAACCCATTAAGCTCTTAGTCTAAGGTCATCTCCAAAAGAGTCATTCCAACACACAAACTCTAAAGAAGATAGCCTCATGGAATCCCCAATTCCAATCAATGGTCCAAATGATGAAACTCATGGAATACCCAATTCAAATCATTGTTTGAAGTCATAAGGGAATCATTAAAGGATGAATTCATTCATTCACAAACCCATCAAGAGACCCCAACTATTAACACTTTGGCAAAATCCCTTCAAAACCCAATTCCATTCCATCAATTGATGTCCACAAGTGCAAATTCCTTCTTCCATTCCATAGAATCATTAGGAATAATTAATACTTCATTAATACCTTCAATTTGATGCAATGAATGCATAGATCACAAGTACACTCAAGAGTTCAATCATTCACCAAACCCAAATCTAAGATTCAAACACACTTAACTTTCATTCATGAGTTTTATCCACTCATTAAAGGTTAGAATCATTGGGGAAACACTTAAAGTGAATCATTCTCATCCAAAGTCACCACAATCACCTACCAATTATTAGATTCTCCATTTAACAAAACAAATCCCCAAATTCTAAGGTTTATAACACCCAATCTATCAATAGAGATGGGTCTTCATCATCCATGGATTGGATAGAGACAAGAACCAAATCAAAACATCAAAAAATTCATTGGAATCATATGAATCTCCTCATCTAAACATAAATTTTGTTTTGGATCCAAACCCCGAACCCTAACTTGAAAATCGAAGGCTAGAAAGGAGGGTTTATACCTTAGATTGCTAGGAAACTTCAAGTATATGCATAATCCTTCAAAACCAAGGACAATTCTTCTTGGAAGCCATGAAAATCGCTATTCCTCACCCTATCTAACCTAAAAAAAGTAAATGGTGGCTGAAATGGGGATTCCCCTCCTAAAGCCTTGTATCTTTCAAGACTTGACACTATTGGTCCTTTAAGTTCCAAATGTTTTACCCTAAGGTGCCAAACATTCTCATTTGAAATAGAAGTCTCTAGTTTTAAATTTTTTCCCCAAATAATACAATACATTTTCACTTAGATCTCTTTGGCTAAGTCATCACCACTCATACTTTGGCAATTTGACAAAAATGGCCCCTTTCTTTAATTTTTCACAATTTGGTCCTTAATATTAAATTAAGAATATGACTGACTTACTCTAAGTTTTTACATCAATTCCTTCGTTATATTTTTTTAAGTATTCTAAGTCCTTGACTAGTCAAAGCTCAATGGTTAAGTTTGGGAAAATTGACAATTTTAGTCCTTATGACAAAATTTCTCATCTTTGGTTTAAAAATGGATTTTAAAACTTCATGTCGTCATTTAAAACTTAATTTGGCTCATTGATTCACAATATAAAAAAATAAAAAAAATATTAAATTTATAATATTTTTGTTTTCTTTTTTATAAAATAAATTTTATTTTGTCGATTTAAGCCCAAAACTCCTAGGCCCAATAGGGGTGAGCAACGGGCGGTTGTGCGCTTTCGCGGGTTAGGCGGTTTGGGGACAAAGACCAAACCGACCGTAAACCGGACCGTTTAAAAACGGTTTAGGCGGTTTGCGGTTTGGGTGGGTTTCGGTTTAGTCGGTTCGGTTTGGTTTAACCCATTTAAGCAAAGCCTATATAATAATAGTGATTCTACTCTAAATTGGCAATTGATATAACGAACTTAAATTGGCAATTGATTTTCTTTTCTTTGCATGGTTTCCTTATCATATTTGCATGAAAGGCTGTGGAAAATGTTAACTCAATCATAGGTCCTGCTCTTATTGGCAATGTATGTCCTCTCCTTTCCACTCTTTTTACCACTTCTTTTTCATTTATAAATTAAATTAAAACCAAATATGAAAAGGTTCTAATTCTCTTTCGTATTTACTTATAGAATCCCGCAGAACAAACCAAAATTGATAACTTCATGGTTCAAGAGCTTGATGAAACTGTAAATGAATGGGGTTGGTGCAAGCAGAAGGTAATATTACAATTTAATTTCATTATTTTATGAACCTATTGACAAATCTTGGCTGTGTCACTTGCAGTATGTAAAGTCGGTGCATCTGTCAACAAAATTCCTCTCTATAAGGTATGTATTTCATTTCAATAATCGAATAATAGTTTAACACTTTTGGAATGGAGTTGTGTCGCATGCCCTAAACTGCTAAACATAAAGGGTAAGTTAGGTAATTTAATATATAATATATTATAAATATTTATTATTAATATATTTAAACGATTTACGGGGGGCACCGTATTATTTTTATGAAACCGTAAACCGAACCGGAAACCGCCTAACCAGACCAATTAACCCGCTAACCGAACCGCTAGCTGTTTAACCCGACCCCGCAAACCGTATAAGGTTCGGTTCGGGCGGTTTCGCGGTTTAATTCGATTAACGCTCACCCCTAAGGCCAAAACGCGGATGTTACATTAACTTATTTGATGTTACATTAACTTATTCCGATTCTTTGCCTAGTCAAGATCACAAATTTTCTCACTTAGAATTTCCTAGCCTAACCTATTAAACTTTTGATATGTATCTACAATTGATGAGGCGGAGACATAGAGAATTGAGACATTTAGAAGGCCTCGACATGTGAGGTTCTCTTGAACTATGTTTTTATAGAAATATGTTATACTTGTACACTAGGCATTTTCCAACATATATATATATATATATATATATATATATATATATATATATATATATATATATATATATATATATATATATATATATATATATATATATATATATATATATATATATATATATATATATATATATATATATATATATATATATATATATATATATATATATATACTAGGAACTTTAAAGGGTCGTGCTAAGCACGACCCATGGAGGGCAATTTAGGTAAGGAATTGAAAGTATGTTGCTATTATCAGTGATAAAATGAAATTACATTGTTGTTATTAGTAAAAGAAAAGTATATTGTCTATATTGGAAACAGAAAAGAGTCCATTGCTATTTTCAGGAATTCCTATCTTGTAATAACATCTTCAAGCATCACATTCTTCACATTATTGATGCAATCCGGAGCCAAAATTAAGATAGATCTATTACATTACATGGTAAATGCTTCACATACATTCAAAGAAAATCACATTGATTATAGGAAGTTCTCACTATATCGGGTAATATCCCTTCAAGTGCCTATTCTTTGAAAATAATTTATCCTTGAAACGATATCAGAGTATACTTTAATACAATTGAACAGCATAAGAGAACCAATAATATATACACCTCAGTGAAGCCCCGACTATCATCAGTATAACACATAATTGTGATGACCTTTGTAGTCCAATGCCTTCGGCAACCCAGCCACCGACTATAGACCCGATAAAATCATCTCCTAATCATATACATATCACCAAACCTTTGTTTTAAAAAACTATAGAATCAATACTGTAGAAACAAAGGGAAAGGGCATAGAATAGACGCGACATCCATGCTAAAACATTCCTTCCACCATTATATCCCCATGAAAGCTAAGGTCAAACGTAATACCGCTCGGAGCACAAAGTACTAATATGCATCCTTTGTTGTCATGTTATTCTCTTTAAGCCTATCTATAGAATCAACAAAATATATATATAAATTATAGGAACCCTGAAATGTGTTTCTAGACATGAAAACTGTAAATATACAAATGTGAGAAAACAAGAAGTTGATAAATAAATATAAAGGGTTTACCACTGATTCACATGTGTTATGCTATTAGTAAATGTCTAAAATAACCTTCGTTAATGACAAAAGTGAAGTCCTTTGAAGCATCCAAAAATAGGCAGTCATAAATATAGAAGCTAACCTTGTAAAATTCCAGAAAGCACCTCAAAAGTGAAGTTCTTTCAAACATCTACATTTTCTTTACAAGATGTTGAAGGCCAAATATCTAGGAATCCAATAACCTGCATGTAGAGCACCTCATTTTTAAATGCCAATAAACTAATAAATAAATTTAATCAAAAGCTTCAGAGAGCGAATATAGTCATGAATTCATAGAAAAAAAGTAGAAGCAGACTAACAATCATATTAATCACTTACCATGATTCTCCATGACCAGGAACATCAATCTCTGTCATTACATTGATTTCTGTCATTAAGTTTAATTATAATCAATAAACTTGGCTTGTTAAAACTTAAAGATCCTGATTTATTAAACCATATGAGATAAAATCATAAAATGATTACATGTGGAAATTAAAAATTGAAAAACTCAAACCTAGGAAATTAGAAAATCAAAAGGAAAGAAAAAATCGGTGAGAAGATACCCACCAATTCAACAATTCTTCATTTGCAACAACAAAATTGGAATGGTTTTGTCAAACGATATCTATTAACAAAACAAAATCCAATGTATCAAATTCAAAATCGTATGAGATCAATAAGAGAGATACACGATGAGTTCAATAGACATTACATAATACATGGTTGATTAACATAAAACTTAATTTCATAGAATGCTCATCTCCTTCTCTGATGGTGAAATAGCAGATCACGAGGCTCACCAGAGAAAAAGGGTACGAACTCACCATTTAAAAAGCCCAAAATATAAAATTACTGATAGTTAAATCCCAATTTCTCAAACACAGACATGAGATTGAAATTAAAAAAACCAAACCTGTAAAAATCCAAGGATTTTGGATAGAAAATGGTAAAGTCTTACTTTAACTATTTCATATTTGTAAAGAAAGAAGGAGAACAAGGATCAAATTAAGAACACGTTAAACAAACAAAGCTCATAAGATGAAATTACGGTTCTGAAGGGTTTTCTAGCAAACAATGAACACAAAAATCCTATGGTTCACATGCAACCCTAATAAGATCTATGTTTTCTTCTATGAAGATAATAAACCAAAACCTAAAGGCCAACAATAATTTCTAAAGTTTAAATCAGAAGAACCAACCTTTGAATCTTGTTCTTGAAGCTAGCAGCAAAAGTATCCTGCCTCAAATGCAAGTCATACCCACAGTAATGGAGAAGACAGTTCAGCAGAGTTTATCTGGTTGAAGTTGGCACGAATAATGGGGAGCCAGAGGGTTCCTTTTATAGCCTCCTAGGGTTACACCTGAAACCCTAAGGAGCCTCCAAGTGGGCAAGCCTATTGACCACTTGGACCAGATCCCTAAACCCTAATTAATTAATTTAATCACTAAATTAAATTTAATTAATTCTAGATTAAATCTCAATTAATTATTATAGTTTCTAATTAATATATTAACACTTAAATATATTAATAAACCATTTAATTAATTCTATTGATTTATTACACAATTAATAAATCAACCTTTAACTCTACTAAACTCTATCCTGACCTCCAGCTATGAGGGCAACCCAAATGGACTTTGCTTCAATTAACAAGATAAATATAAATATAAAGTCATGGCTTAGACACCTAATCCAACAGTCTCCCACTTGGATAAGTCTATGACTTTAATTTATCTTCTGATTAATAAACAACCTGCAGCTTCCTAGAAACTGCTGCCGAACTCTGACCCAGTCAGTTCTGTCCATAGATAAGTGATCATATGATCCTTCGTCCAACAAGATATTTTCAGACACGAGACATGGATTGAGATCAATCTCTGTCCGATACTCTGTTTCCCAATTTCCGATTCTGCTTATGACTTTCAGACTTCTAATTGAACACATCAATTTAGTCCAGGCTGGCCAGCACTTTAGTCAACTTCAAAATCATCGAGCGGCCTACAGATATCTGTTTCCCATCAGGGTCAAGGAACGAATAAGCTTTGACTCATATGGTTGTGTCTTTTACTTATCAAATCGTACACAACATGCGTTTTGTAGCATCGAGTTACCGATACGTTTTCGCATTATCAATGCACAACCGACTCGTAAATTTCAACTCATATGTCTCCGCTTCAAGATCATACGATATTATCGTCTCAACATTGGTCGTGATGTAATCCATGAAGCAATCTATTGAGCGCGGGTTTATCCAATACTCAAATCTCTATTTCTAAGTACTCATGAACGTTGTAGCAGTCTTACTGCAATGTCTAACTCCTTAGACAATCTACAAACCAGTTCACGACAGTCTTTATTCATACTTACTCCCGAAAAGTATGAGCGACTGTGGACTTTTGAATAATCAAATTATTCGGGAAGTGAAACATGCAAAATTGAAACTTAAAATCTGACTGGTGGCTACTATTGCCTAATTACCAAGTCTCCACGAGGTAATCACCAAGTCGGATTTTACATAAACTATTATCGGTTTCTAGATTCCTTTTAAACTATTTAATTCGTGTTGTGTATCTATGTATATTTGACCTTTCACCCTTTCTATGTATTCAAATGTTACACATTTATACACTTTATCCGATCGGATATCCTTCCGATGATATTTCAATTTTGGTCATACCGTCATTCTCACTGACAACTCCATTCTATGTACTGTGACTTTCCATGGTTCTCGGGATCTTTAGTCCACACGACTGCACCCTAAGACTATTTCGAGGTGTTACGATGTGCCGGTGAGCCACACGCGCTCCATCGGAATGCCAACGAAATTCTTTAACCATTAAGTCCTTATTTGAAAAAACTCTTTTCAAATTGTTGTCAACATTCACCCCTAATCATTTTCCAATGAAGTATGTACAAAATCCATTAAGTATTCCCAGCCAGGTCATATCCTGAATCTGACTCAGGATGCTCTAAGCATTAAGTCATCAAGACATGTTCATGACACTTCTGATTGATCCAAGAAACTTGTTGGATTCGATCTAGTCCTATTCCAAACCCTTTTGGAATCTTAGGATTACTTATAATCCCTGTGTCATGATTTTCAATAACTATTTCCTTTCGGAGACTCTTTTCCATGCATCTTGAATCTTATCAAGGTCATGCTTACTATGGCCAGGTCTATACTGATGACATCATCTATCTGATATATGTTAATGGATTATGTGAGTATGTTGCACCTTTTATATCTCTCATGCCAAATCATCACACTTTGCAATGACAGGAAACTTCTTTCCTGAGCTATGCATCTTGAGTCTCATCAATATCATTTTGGCAGAGTTTCGATCTATCTCACAGACGTTTGTAACCACCTGAGCATGTCCTATCTTTATTAAGTCTTTCATAGCGATCCGTCTCTTAACACCAAGTCATTACACTTTGTAATGAAAAGAGACGTTTCCTAGAAACATTATGTAACACACATATGGAGATAGATAACAGCAACACTCCCACTGGCTTTGACATGGTTATGGACTATTCACAAAATCCAGAGCTTATGGCACATTTTGAGAATCCAAACCTTTCTGACATCTTAATGGAAATCTTTCAGCCCCTTCTCAAAATCCAATCCTTTGGCATATTTTGAGAATCTGAATATCCTTTCTTGCGAGATGCCCGCGGGGAAATCCCGGGCCCATGTACCTTTATACTGGCATATTCTTTGTGAGTCCTTATTAGTATGCCGGTGATCCACACGCGCTCCACTAACGACTTACAATGTGCCATGCAGAATCCTCTCGGATTTCATCTTCTATTGAGAGTGCTTCTCTCAGAATCAATTACTTGACTCTGAGTATCGTCTCACTCAACCAGATGTTCTGAAGGTACGTTTCTGTCCATGTTGCTTTCCTTTGATGATTCAATTACTCCCACTGGTTTTTAGACCAGGTTTAAAATCAATCAAACTGTCACATGGACCGTATCTCGTCCTAAGGTTCTCTTAATTGGCAGCAACCGGGCTCACCAATGCTTCCAAGTAGTCGGATTGAAAATCCGTACCAACTATAGTGTTTTACCACTAATCGGTATGTCACCCTGATCGTAACTACTTATGATGGTGATCAGTACTACTGGTCAAGAGAAGATAATGTCAGAATTTAAAACAAAAATCTGATTTCTGCTCTAAGCCTAGTGATGACTAAAGGTTATTTCACTTGGCTAATCCTGAACTCATTCAGGACTGTCTCAACTCCCACTGTTTCCTCAGAACATGAGTTCTTTCTAAAAGAGCTCTTTCTTATCCAGGTACAGCGGGACAGCTAGTGAAACGACATTTCTGATTAGGTTAAGGCTAGTCATGTGGTTCGGACGAACACAACAAGACCCTGGACTTTTAATGTACAAGTGGGACAATCCCAGCTTTACATTTCAGACAGTGTCTGCAAAACCTACTTAGTCGAAGGATGTGGTTGGAATATGGTCTGACTGGTTTAGTATTCAATGTATCGGAAACTAATTGGCAATGTATCTCATACATTGAGGATCGAACTGTTTCGACCAATGCTCCATCATCTTCCCTAAGACACATTATAACTATTAATGTTCTTGGAAGAAAATAAATGTGAAATATTTTCCCAGTTTGTGTTGTCACTCAGGTTCTGTGGGTCTTGTACTTCCTTTGAAGTCCTTGAACTGTTCAAAGATTCAATCCAATCGCTTATTCTGATAAGCGAGGTCATATTCGTCATACCGACTGACAAATATTGTGAAGTACAAACAATTGTGTTCTATTCGGAGATTCGAGCAATACACAGCAACTGATGTGTTCGTTGCTTCTAATCTCAATCTCTTTTACATCTCTATGTAAACTTATGACTTTGTTAATTCTGTTCAAGATTTGCAATCTTCAGTTGACTCTAAGTCAACTGATTCCAAAATCCTATCCTTTGGATCTTTGGGTGATTCATTTCTTGCCACATGTGCTTTATAAAGAACTTAATCATCATCTGACACTAAGTCAAATGATTCCAAAGTCCTGTCCAACTGGATCTTTGATTGATTCATTTCTTAACACATTTAGAACTCAATTCATCATGTGACTCTAAGTCAAATGATTCCAAAGTCCTGTCCAACTGGACTTTTGATTGAATTGATTCTTATAATATTCATCTTAACAATCATAAGGGACACAATTCCTAAATCCAAACACTTTGGATGTATCAATATTCAAGTTATTACTAATCATGCATTCAACACAATCATATAACATTTCAAGGATATTTCAAACAACATGTGTTAAAAGAAAATTGACAATTTTATTAAAACAAAATCTTTGAACAATGTATTATATGATAGACAATGTCATACGCATCTGATAAGCTAATAACATGATTTCAACATCTAACTAAACTATAAAACTGCATGAGCTTCAGATCCAATCTGAATATGCTCCTATGCAACAACATCCCACATCCTACAGAGTCCATGCATACAGAGCAAATGTGAGAAACACATCCTGTATCAAGGAACTAAGGATCAGGTGTTCTGAGTTTTAAGATATTCCTGAGTTGCCAAACTGTTCGGCTTCGGAGCATTTTCCAATCTTTCCGTGACTGTGTCCCACCCTGTGGATTCCCAGTTTTAACCATCGAGGAACCGGTCCAGATGATCTGGATCATTTCTTGATGTGTCCTATTACTGGACTCAATCCCGAAGCAGTTGAATCAATGTAACTATGCTTCTCTATGAACGACTCATACAGAGTCAACATTGAATGCATATCTACGATTGTCTTATCTGGTTTCCCTTCCTGTACATCAGGATGAATGGATCATCGAGTCGAGCTAATGCTTTAACTCCCGATCAAAAGGGAACCAAATTTATACAGTTCACCTGTGTGTCTCTCAGTCTTGAGAACATGTGAACTGGTGCTACTTCCTGCACACTTCAAACTCTTTGAAGATCTTAGCTCGTCTTTTCTCAACCAGTTCATGGAACCTTTCCACAACTAGCTGTGTTAACTTATCTGACCCCAGGAATTCTAAATTCCTGTGGAACTCGGGGTCAATGATCAATAGTATTAGGTAACGAACTTTCCTTGACTTAACAATCAAGGAGTCATGTTCATCACAAGCTACTGTGTGATGTCATGCTCTGGGGAGCGGACACTTAGTTAGATATGGCTTGCTAGCAAAACAGAGAACTATTCTCTATTTATGAAGCCATACCATATAGTTCAGGCCAGTCAGCCTTACCATATGTAGCAGGCGCATTCTGAAGCTCTCAGAAATGGGTGAAGGAGGAGAGGGAGGAGAATAGACACTTGATTCAGACATCTACAATAAACAAAATTTTATAAGTTTAATTAATCCTTTTAAATAATTACCCAATATATTATTTATTAAGGCTAGGACCCAAAATACCCCAACTATGGTGTGAAGAGGGATGCCGTAATCACAACATAATGGTCATTAAGGTAGATAATGCACTTATCAATTTCATCTTATGAAATTCCTAGATCTGTTGAGACACATTGAACTATTCAATGGCATGTTTAGTCTCGGATGTGCCCCACTGTTTGTGACTGGGATGCCGAGGATCACAAACCGGATGTGAATAACCATGCAAATTAGCTTGGTACTCTCGAAGTCAATTGTCATCTCTAATTAACGTGCCGGTTAACCACACACGTTCCGTTAATAATGACAAAATCGAGAAACCCATTGCAACTCTTTGCGGACTCCAGTTGGCGTGCCGGTAAACCACACACGCTCCACCAACGTTCCACAAAATGCAATGTGCAATTCCATGGATTAGCACCAATTCACATTTTTTATCCTAAAGTAACTAGATTGGGTTTTGTTTGAGGTTCTAGTACTTTCAATTATAGCATTATACTTTTAAGAGGCTTAGCGGTTCTATCAAACCCGTTCGGCTAACAACACTCGACTGACCAGGAGAGGGGTGGGTAAGAGTGGATACCCATTAGACTAACATTTTATAGTCAGTCATCTTATACCCTCTTTATAGGACAGTTTTGTGAATGAGGCCTACTTGCGGTAAGACTAACCAATTTTCTTATATATAAATAATTAACTTTTAATCATAAATATATAAGATATATTTTAATCTTATTAAAATATTTTAGAATTAATTATCTCATAATTTTCGCAAATTTTAAACAATTTTTTGAAAATTTAAATTAATTCTTTAAGCTGATTTAATTGATCTTTTAATTAACAGTTAATTAAACTAATTAAATCTAAGATAGATTTTATGAAATTAATCAAATTAATTTTACTATCTAGGGCCCCATATTATCGAAAAATACAAGCCAACAAATAAGGGTTCCAGTTATTTATTAGATACAGTTACCAAAAATAACAACCTACTTATAAAAGGCAAGTAAATCAAGCAAATCAAGGGGGAATAAAGGGGTGGCGGCTAGGGTTAGGAAACCCTAGCCTAGGCCACGAAATTAACCTCTTCTAAGGGTTTAATTATCGCACAAAAACATTAGGCACAAACAGTTCATGCAGTTTATATCAAACACAAGAAAACAGCCTAAGCTCTGATACCACTAAAGGGTTTTCTAGCAAACAATGAACACAAAAATCCTATGGTTTACATGCAACCCTAATAAGATCTATGTTTTCTTCTATGAAGATAATAAACCAAAACCTAAAGGCCAACAATAATTTCTAAAGTTTAAATCAGAAGAACCAACCTTTGAATCTTGTTCTTGAAGCTAGCAGCAAAAGTATCCTGCCTCAAATGCAAGTCATACCCACAACAATGGAGAAGCCAATTCAGCAAAGTTTATCTGGTTAAAGTTGGCGCGAATAATGGGGAGCCAGAGGGTTCCTGTTGAAAAATATATTTTTGTATGTGACCATCACTGAAATAAGATGAACTGTTTTTATTTTATCTGACAAATATTATCAGTTTATTTCAGGTTACGTGAATTCAAGAGCAAAATACAAAAATGTCACCCTGCTACAGCAATCACGATGCGACGGATACCATGGTCGCGACGTGAAGAAGAGCAAACACAAAAGTCCAGATTGCTACAGCAATCGCGACGCGACGGGACTCCTGGTCGTGACGCGAAGCCCTCAACGCGACACCACCAACTTTTCAACCGCGAGGCTACCAACACAACGCACTAACCAGTGGCCGACCAAAAGCAACACGACAAACGCACCCTCGCGACGCGACGGAAGCCCTGGTCGCGACGCGAAGGGTGTTTCTCAGCAACTATAAATAAGAAGCTCACCTCTTGCCATTCTTGTGCAAAAATAAAACCTTACACCACACCAAACCCATTCAAGCACCAATACATCAAGATTACCCCACGTCCAAAGAGCAAAAACCCTGCCAAAACTCTCTAGAGAAAACTCTTTTCAACCAAAGAAAATCCACGTCCAAACAAACACCAAACAAAACCGCTACACCCATACTCTACCCGACACCAAACAAAACCTCTACCCAACACCATACAAAACCTCTACCCGACACCAAACAAAACCTCTACCCTACACCAAAAACAAAACCTCTACCCGACACCAAACTTCAAACCTCTAAACAACCTCAACCCGAATACCAAACTACAAAACCTACACACCCTCTACCAAATACAAAAACCATGTGCATCTCAATTAAACCAACACCAAAAACCCATTTCACCAAACACCAAAAACTACCAAACCTCATCCTACCGTAAAGAACAAGAATCGACGCTTCAAAGAAAACACCATCTTCCTCAGCTATCGATAAGTTCTTTTGAAATTACCTGTGTCGTTATTGATTTATTTAAACTGTTATAAATCAACTGTACCAAATATCCAATACATCCGAATTGAACCTTGACAACGAAAACATATGTGGACTGTATTTAACCGAGACATCTAACTTTTAACTTCTAACTTCTAACCTTTTTATTTATTGTAAAAAACACTTTATCGTTGATAATGGCGTTTATTACATCTAACCTCTAACTTCTAACATTTACTTTATTTACCGCTTTCTGTCCATTTAAATACTGTCTAGATTAAATTTACCGCTTTATTTTACTTATTTATAGCTTTCAATAACTTAGTTTTAGTTTATATTTATTCCGCAACTCTTATTTATTCCGCATAGTATAGATAAAATACATATCTGTCACACAGTAATCGGCTTAATAACCCTTATTCGTGGAGATCGGTTATCGTATCATCAACAATTGGTATCAGAGCTTGTGTGATTTACTTTGAAATTTTTGTCGAGAACTTTTGTGTAGCGTTTTTATAAACCACCAATAAGTTTTCTTTAAAAATTTCATCTTAATATCACTTGTTCAAAAAAAAATTAAAATCTTAAAATTTTCAAAAAAAAAAAAACAACCCAAAAATGTCTTCCACAACCTACTCAAGAGCTCCATATGTCATCGATCAGGTATGGTCTATGATCTCAGAAATCGGTCTTTCAAGAGCACCATTTGAGTCCCACATGACTAAGATTGAGAAGAGTTTGAAAGCTGATCTCAAACTATATCATGACACAATAGTCAAATCTGATATCTACAAATCTGAATTACAAACCTTGCAACTCAGATTTGGAGAATCAACAAAGACTAGAGACAAACTTGAAAGAGACGTCGAACGAAAATCAGAAGAATATAATCACGTCTTAGATCAATTAAATGAAGCTCTAAAACAAAAAAAAGGACTTAGAAATAAAAAATCAATCTGTTTTTCCATCTGAAATAAAAGATGCCTTAGAAATAGAAGTCCTTCAGTTAAAACTAAAAATTCAAGATTTAACTGACATAAACTCTAGTTTGATTCTGAAATTAGATGATTTTTCAAAACAAATCAAACTTCTTGAATCCGAAAATCAAAGATTTCAAGGAAAACTGGATTCTATCAATCTTGCTAGAAAGCTAAGTGATGATATTTTCATCAAAGCAACATCCTTAGGATCTGGCAAAATCGATACAAATTACAGACCTGGATTAGGAAGAGAATCCTTCGAAATCGAACAAACCAAACAAGAAACCAGGACTAACAGTGAAAACTCTGAATCAACTCTAACAGATCTATCCACATCTGTTAATGAGGAAAATTCAGACGATGAAACAGTTATCAACTGTAACCCAGATGATATTGATTTCACTGTTTCCAAAAGATCTTTCACTAATAGGTCTTCAACCCACCAAATCCAAATTACCAACCAAAACTCCTTTTACAAGAAAGGCAGTACCTCTAAACCAATTGCTCTTCAAAAGGAACAAGGCAAACCCAAAATTTTCAAACAAACCCAAAAGAAACCTTTGAAACCAGTCTCTGTGCCACAAAAACAAACCTTTAATCCAAAACAAAAACCTTTTCAAAAACCAATTCAAAATCGCTTTCAAGAGAAAAACTTCAATCTCTCAAAGAACTTTCAGAATCTATCATTTCACCAAATTCCACTCTATCATCATAATGTTTTTCAAAACCATCCAAATCCCAGACATAAAGAAAGGTTATCAAACAGATCTTCACATATAGGATACCTTTCACAAAATCAAAGACCATTTCAACTTACAGGTTTTCAAAAACAAATCTTACTTTGGAAAAATCTGATAAGTCAACTTAAACCTCAACCACTTCGTCCAATTAACAGAAACCATAATGATTTCAAATCACCGAAAACCATTAACAAATCAGGACCCACCATGGTTTGGGTACCTAAACTTTCTGTCTAATTGCAGGCACTTTGTGCTGGAGAGCCCAAGGATGGCACATGGTATATCGATAGTGGCTGCTCCAAGCATATGACAGGAAACCAGAGCTTTCTATGAGACTTCAAACCCACACTACCTCCGATGCAGAAACTTCACAATCAATCCAAAATGATCCCAATGCATCATTTATGGGGGAACCACCAAAAATAGAACCCTCCTAAAATACCCCAATCCACCTGTCCAAATGATCCCAATGCATCATTTATGGGAGAACCACCAAAACCAAATTCCTCTTTAAACAATCCCAATCTACCTATCCAAAATGATCCCAGCGCATCATTTATGGGGGAACTCTCGTTACCCCATTCTCACCCCCAAACCAAAATTTTCAAAAAAAAAAACATCCACATAATCAAAAATCACAAAAAAAAAATTGAATAAAGTTTTATCCTTTTAAAATTTTTTATAAAACCATGTGATTAACATCTTCTTGACTAAAATTTCAGATACTTATGCTCGATGAATGTTCTCAGTTATATTGATTCTTAATTAAAGAGAAGGTTCAAATTTCAAAATTTTCGTTATGTACATTCTCCTATTCCCTTTGAATTTATTTCAATTATAACGATTTTATCTATTAAGGGACATAAGATCAGGAGATTCAGATGAAAACCAAACCCATGTGAGAATTTGTGCCCCGTCTTCAAACTGCTAAGTGAAATTCATTTCTGTGAGCAAAGGTGTTTTCATTATGACTTATAGGATTTATACTCTTATACCGTGATGCTAGTCTCATTTTTGCTTAAATATCAAAATGACCAGGGACGATACAATCATTTTCTTATATATTAGACAAACTGTCTTTTATATCACCTATCCCTATCCTCAATCAAGCCACATCAAGAAAAGATTTATCATCTTGCATAGCAAGTCTGACAATTGAAGAAACAACAACGTCATATCCAAGAAAACCAGAAGAAAACTCAAAATCTCAAAACGCAAAGTCATATCCAACAAATGATGTCAACAAATCACAACTGGTAAACACATCAGATATCTTTTACACAAAAGGTATTCGCGAAAATCAAGAAAAGATTAAAACAAAGGTGAACACTTCACCAAAGCAAAAAAAGAGTTATTACAACAATCCATAAAGACAGACATCTCTCAAACAACGAATTCTCAAAAGCTTTATCAAATATAGCTGTCAAAACCGAAGACTTACCGGGATACTGTAGCCTTCATAAACTGAATATTCTTAGTTGCAATATGCACTATGAAAATTTTTAAACCCCTCTACATGTATTTCCTGACGGAGAGAGAGTGAACATCAATGGCATGAATGAAGAAACCCTCTGAGTAATGCCGAAACCAGTCTTATGTGATTGATTATCTAATATGAAGACCAAGTGACTAAAGTATATAGGTATAAATCCACATTAAGCATAAGTCAACACCTTCAAACTGAGAGATATCACTCATCTTTAGTGATTATACACCAGTTCTGCACCCAGAACAACCAAAACACCTCAGTCAAGTGTGAACTATACCTATGAGCGTTCATCTGAATCGACCTATTAAAATCACTTGTCGTCTTTATAAATGTTATAAAAGCTTAAGGAATATTATGAAAGTACATATACAAAGACCTTTTGATAATTGAACCTGAAACCTTGATTCAGAAACATATATTCTTGACAAACATTTTTCAAAACATAAGTAAAATCTAGTCACACTTTTTCAAAACAAGTGATATGGTTTTATAAATGTTTTATCCAAATTTCAAGAATTTGCTACCTTACCTTTTAATCTGTTCTTATTTCAGTAATGATCACATAGGGGGAAATTGTTGAAAAATATATTTTTGTATGTGACCATCACTGAAATAAGATGAACTGTTTTTATCTAACAAATATTATCAGTTTATTTCAGGTTACGTGAATTCAAGATCAAAAACAAGAATGAATCAAGACCCAAGAAACCTTGAGAAAACAACCAAACCTAAGGAAGTGATGCTACGAACCAAAGAGCAAAATACAAAAATGTCTCCCTGCTACAGCAATCACGACGCGACAGAAGCCATGGTCGCGACGTGAAGAAAAACAAAACTCAGAAGTCCAGATTGCTACAGAAATCGCGACGCGACGGGACTCCTGGTCGCGACGCGAAGCCCTCAACGCGACACCACCAACTTTTCAACCGCGAGGCTACCAACACAACGCACTAACCAGTGGCCGACCAAAAGCAACACGACAAATGCACCCTCGCGACGCGACGGAAGCCCTGGTCGTGACGCGAAGGCTGTTTCTCAGCAACTATAAATAAGAAGCTCACCTCTTGCCATTCTTGTGCAAAAATAAAACCTTACACCACACCAAACCCATTCAAGCACCAATACATCAAGATTACCCCACGTCCAAAGAGCAAAAAACCTGCCAAAACTCTCTAGAGAAAACTCTTTTCAACCAAAGAAAATCCACGTCCAAACAAACACCAAACAAAACCGCTACACCCATACTCTACCCGACACCAAACAAAACCTCTACCCAACACCATACAAAACCTCTACCCGACACCAAACAAAACCTCTACCCTACACCAAAAACAAAACCTCTACCCGACACCAAACTTCAAACCTCTAAACAACCTCAACCCGAATACCAAACTACAAAACCTACACACCCTCTACCAAATACAAAAACCCCGTGCATCTCAATTAAACCAACACCAAAAACCCATTTCACCAAACACCAAAAACTACCAAACATCATCCTACCGTAAAGAACAAGAATCGACGCTTCAAAGAAAACACCATCTTCCTCAGCTATCGATAAGTTCTTTTGAAATTACCTGTGTCGTTATTGATTTATTTAAACTGTTATAAATCAACTGTACCAAATATCCTATACATCCGAATTGAACCTTGACAACGAAAACATATGTGGACTGTATTTAACCGAGACATCTAACTTTTAACTTCTAACTTCTAACTTTTTTATTTATTGTAAAAACACTTTATCGTTGATAATGGCGTTTATTACATCTAACCTCTAACTTCTAACATTTACTTTATTTACCGCTTTCTGTCCATTTAAATACTGTCTAGATTAAATTTACCGCTTTATTTTACTTATTTATAGCTTTCAATAACTTAGTTTTAGTTTATATTTATTCCGCAACTCTTATTTATTCCGCATAGTATAGATAAAATACATATCTGTCACACAGTAATCGGCTTAATAACCCTTATTCG
Organism: Cichorium intybus; assembly: GCA_023525715.1. Classification (NCBI taxonomy): domain Eukaryota; kingdom Viridiplantae; phylum Streptophyta; class Magnoliopsida; order Asterales; family Asteraceae; genus Cichorium; species Cichorium intybus. Next base: position 19,655,162 of record CM042011.1, read on the forward strand.
TGGATATCGGTTATCGTATCATCAACAGTTCTTTTATAGCCTCCTAGGGTTACACCTGAAACCCTAAGGAGCCTCCAAGTGGGCAAGCCTGTTGACCACTTGGACCAGATCCCTAAACCCTAATTAATTAATTTAATCACTAAATTAAATCCAATTAATTCTAGATTAAATCTCAATTAATTATTATAGTTTCTAATTAATATATTAACACTTAAATATATTAATAAACCATTTAATTAATTCTATTGATTTATTACACAATTAATAAATCAACCTTTAACTCTACTGAACTCTATCCTGACCTCCAGCTATGAGGGCAACCCAAATGGACTTTGCTTCAATTAACAAGATAAATATAAATATAAAGTCATGACTTAGACACCTAATCCAACAGGTTCAAGCCCTTTACCTACATCGATGAAAGAGGCAAACGAGAGAGGTCCATTAGAGGTGCTTTAATGAAGGAGGCAGATGCATTTGATAATCAGATGAATGTTTTAATCAAAAGAACCAACATGATGATTCCATGTTACATCCATGAAATTTCAAGTTTCAATCATCCAAACTTACTCAAATCGGATGCTCCACAAAAAAGTAAAAAAAAAAAGAAGAAGACCTAAACTCGATTGAGAATGCCAACTTCAAGAATCTCTCTAAATTGGTCATAATATTGACGCATGATCTCGCTTCAAGTCTCCCAAGCAGTCCCACCATTGAACACCGGTGAAAATCGCATCTCCAAGAGTGCAATTATCTTGGAAACCAACATCAAGATTTGTACCTCTCTTCTTCTTGAGGAAACTGCAGGACTCCTCGACATTTTTTATATGGAGGCCAAAAGCAAAAAAGAAAATGGAAACCCAATTTTCATATCGATGATAATTTCTCTTGACGGGGAACAATTTTGGAAAATCCATGGCAGACCATCGATTCAAATAAAGGAAATCACAGAAGCAATGGAGAGATGATATATTACCTTGAATTTAGGGCAAAAAACCTAGCAAACGATTTGCTTGAAACCTCTAGAGAAACGTATAATCAATATTCAACAAAAAATCAAGGATGTGCCACGTAACTGAAGCTGTCATCAAACTTTTTTTAAGAGGAATCGACGCCAAAAGGCTTTTTGCATTTAATTTCGCCTTTGATTCTGGCGAAGGTGATGGAGATTGTGGAGAGGCTAGAGAAATAAATGAACTCTAAACGAAGGATGCCAACTAAAGTCGATGTTTAATTAGGGTTCGAGTCTGCTTCGTTTGCAACTGACGCCTAGAAGAGCTAAAGTTGGAGAGGAGGTGTCGTCTGGAAGAAGAAGAAAAGTTAACTGTAATATCGTGGAGAAGATAGAAATAGTGGAACACGTGTCCCCGTCTCTCATATGAGCAGAGATGACTCATCCAGGTGTCTCCGTCTCTGGTATGAGCAACGATGACTCATCTATTTAGGAGACAGGTATGCCGTGAAAAAGAAGTGTATATCATTGCTGATGTGGTAATCTCACCAGAAAATCCCAGAAAATTCAGAAAAAAGCCCAAAAAAAGTTTATTTATTCCTCATTAATTCTTCTGCTTAAATTTAAAAAGCACCTGCTTTTGTATATATTAATGATATATATATATATATATATATATATATATATATATATATATATATATATATATATATATATATATATATATATATATATATATATATATATATATATATATATATATATATATATATATATATATATATATATATATATATATATATATATATATATAGGGCTAGGTTATAATAAGAATGACAATTATTGTGTTACATTGTAACCAAATCCTGGCCATTAGATTTCATTCTCGTAACAATGAAAAAACACATTCTTAACAGAATAAGTTTTTGACATAATGAGTTCTAACCATTATTAAAAGAATGAACTAAATTTTGTACATTCTTAAAAGAATGTGTTTTTAAGAATGTGTTTTAAATGAGTGGTCCAAATTGAGTTTCAAGGTTACACAATACTTGTATGGATATATTTGATCATATCCCTATATATATATATATATATATATATATATATATATATATATATATATATATATATATATATATATATATATATATATATATATATATATATATATATATATATATATATATGATTTTATCCTTATGGCTCTCGTTGAAGACTACGAGGAACAGATTGCATACAATTCTGGAGAGAAAATCGAGAAACATAGTAATAGAATGTGAAATTTGAATGTCCAAAAGCTCTATATAATTGATGTTCAAGAAAGTAGAGCCAAACAGAATGGAAGGCATGCGGAAGGAGCTTAAAGCCTTAAACTGATGTTAATAATTCCTCATTGATATATCATTATAAGAAAATGAGAGTAACTTGAATTTAAAGTCCTCTATTGATCAAATGGTTGCACGTTTAGACAATCAAAAGAGGGATTATGAAGAGTTTGTAGCAAGTTACAAGTCTAATTGATGTTGTTTTTGGTTGTTTTACTTTAATGTTTATTTGATGTATTTGTCATTATTGTGATTTGAAAACAATGGTATCGTAAGTATTTTCTTAACGTAATGCAATCATTTTATTATTTGAAAACTTTTAGCGTCTAAATACAAGAAAAAGCAATTGGACTATTAGAAACGAATGAAAGAGTGTATTTTGTTGCATTTTAGCCTCTGATTTCGTAAAATGCAATAAATAGTAATGACGAATGTCGAAAATACATGTGTACATATATGAAAGTTCAAACATGTTAATGAAACAATTTAAATTAAAAAATTGTAATCAACACTAATTTCATATCTCGATGATAAAAACTAAAAAAAATCATATTAAAACGCAACAATCGACAATAAATGAAAGTTGAATGCTATAATTGCAAAATAAATCGAAGCACAATACTATAGTCAGTATTAAACTTAACGTATAATTCTTAATTCATATGAAAACAAAAAATGATATATAAATTTGAATAAGTCCTATCATTTTTTGAGAATATAATTTTGTTTCTCATTTGGATTGGCATCAATTAACATTAAAAGGAAGTTTTAATGCTTTGAAATATATAATAAGATGAAAGGGGTTTTGTGAATTTTTCTGAATTAATATACAATAAATTTCAAATGTACAATAAAGTAAGTTTTAATGCTTTAAAATATATAATAAGATGAAAGGGGTTTTGTGAATTTTTCTGAATTAATATACAATAAATTTCAAATGTACAATAAAGTAAAATGCTTTAAATGATATATATATATATATATATATATATATATATATATATATATATATATATATATATATATATATATATATATATATATATATATATATATATATATATATATATATATATATATATATATATATATATATGAAAGTTTAAACATATTAATGAAAAATATTAAAGTAAAAATTTGTAATAATATTATTTTCATATTTAAATGATTAAAATATAAAAAATCACATTAAAAAGCTATAAACTACAAAAGATGAAAGTTGAATGCTATGATTGAAATAGAACTAAAAATACGGTGCTATAATCATTAGCAAAATTAAAGTAAAAATTATTAATTCATATTAAAATAAACAATGATATAATCATGCATAAACAACAATGGTTCTTTGAGAATTTGAATTTGTTTCTTATTTGACTTTGCATCAAATGACATTAAAATGAAATTTGATTGCTATGAAATATTTAAAAGATGAAAGACATAAATGATAAATTCACATTCAAGCAATTATATTAAGTAAAAATATTTATATGCATAAGTTACCAATACAAGCATTCATAAAAAATCCTAAATATTAATAATGATTTCATTATAAACATTAACCAAAATAAACCTTTAAAAAAACTTCATCACAACACTCATATTTCAAAATTTGAATGAGATACATTCTTTCTTCACACCTCATGTTAATATCCTCAATGAGACTTGATAACGCTTGTAACATTGCTCCATATTTACTCCCTGATTTTGTTAATAACAGGCCGCTGGGGCGGATTCAAGGGGGTTCCAGGGTGTGCCTTTGCATCGGCTCAACTTTCGGGCGACTCTATCATATAGTTCATACTCTTAGCTTCGCGTGGATATATAATTCGTCTTCTAATGATTTTTCCTTGATTTGATATGATTTTTACAAGTTATGACCACAAAACAGCCTCACCCAAAATGATCAGTGATAAATGGATCTCTTCACACTACTTATGTTCATATTAACTTTCGGGCTCAACTAACCAAAAATACTAAACTCCAATACGGAACTTTTGGCACCAACCTCAACCTCATACGACTTTTCTAGAATTAGTTATGAATTTACAAAATAGGGACAGATTGCAGCAAAATCAGAAAAATTTACCAAAAGATGTTCAAGCTAGGGTTTCTATCCGGGAATTTTTTTTAGATGCACCCCCTGGTAATAATTCCTGGATCCGCCCCTGACAGGCTGCATATAAAACGCTTCGTTGATTAAGATAATGTCTTGATTTCTTTAAGTAGTTCTTCTTTTTCTCCTTACTCTTTGATTACTTGAAGCGTCATCTTCTTGATATCTTTCAAGAGCATATCATCTTCAAAAATGTAATGTTTTATGACACGTATTAAATATTATTTGACAGTGAAGTTTGTGTTTAAGAAAGCCACATTTGCCATGAAGACTTCTGTATTTTTAATTTCCTCTTTAAACATACTTGTTGAAAATAATACAGATGGGGGTGATCCTACATATATAAAGTAACTGAAAAGACAAGTTGGAAGTTTTTAATTTGCGTGATACTCATCAGATAGTGTATTTGACGTGGTAAAATAAGTAATGATTATCATTATTCAATATAGTTACCGCCTGTATATCTATCCCATTTAATGCAATAATATAATAATAATAATCAATTTAATGTATTAATTGAAGTTTATTCGTTTATAAATATAAATATATACAAGATGTTGGTCATACGTTTTTATCCCCAAAAAACACTTCGTTACTTCCCTCATTTTATTTCCTTTTCCAATGGCGTTATCATCATTTTCCTGCAAATGCAAAGGGAACAACAACAAACTCATGCCTTGATTTATTTAATGAAGAAATTCCCTAGTGTACATATCGTGAAGAGGTATAAGGGAAATATTGAAGTTGGCTTTTACAATTTGAAAGGTCATATTTAACAGAACGACGAGAAGAGAGGATGAAACATATTAATAATCTTATGGAGCTTCCTCTTGGTGAAATAAGAAACGCATCCCTCTTTTACGCTACAAGAAAGAATAAAAAGTAGAAAATTGATCATGTACTTGCAACAGTTAAGAAATATAAGAAGATTCAAGATCTTTACCTTTTATCTCACAAAATGTTGTGCTTTTTATCATTTTTTATGTAGTCTTCATAATATTCATATATCATTAAATAAATATTACTATTAAATGTTTGTGTCATTTTTATGATTATTATTTGAATGTTTCATATTTTTTAATAGTGTGTGTATGTGTATGTTAAATAAGAGTGTTTATTTGGTTGGTTAACAATTATGAAAGAAAAATTGTTCTTTGATATTTTGTTTAATAGTACTTGTATGTTTGATTTTTTGTTTTTATATAGAAATTTAACAGTATTACCATTCTAAAGATATTTTACTTATTGATATTTTTTATATTATTTCTTAAAATAATGCACATTCATGTTATTGTTAAAAAGTACATTGCTATTGTAGGTAAATAAAGGCAAGTATGTTTCTATTCTAATTGAAGAAACCGAAAGTAGATTGTTGTAATACAAAGAACTAAATGCAGACTGCTATAATAATCAAAATATAAAAGAAAGTTGCCATTTTTGTTATTTTAAATTGTCAACTCGTGTATTTTATATATATATATATATATATATATATATATATATATATATATATATATATATATATATATATATATATATATATATATATATATATATATATATATATATATATATTTCAAAGATAGCAAATCTGCACAATATGCTTTACTATAAAAGCAAGACGAAGAATTATGATGAACATGAGAGTATGGGTAAGGATAGGTGGGTACCTGCCTAATTTGACCAGAACCAGAACCGGAATTGGTTTCTATAAAGTTGGAACTGGAACCAGAATCGGTCTAAGCAGTTCCTAAATTTTGGGAACCGGAACTGTAGCCGGCGGTTTCAGTTTCGAATAACCCAGTTACACCATTTTTTTAGTTTCGTCACTACTAAAAGAAATACTCTCCATAGAAACAAAAACTAACTACTAGAACTAGTTCATTACGATACAAGTTACATATTACAAAGTAAATATAGTCCAATAATAGTTATAATATGTTAGACATAACAAAGTAAATATAGTTTATTAACAATATACGTTATAAATGAAAAGAAGGATCGATTTTGATTTGTAAATCTAAGAAAGATGAAGATGTTATACTTGAGTTGAGATGACACAATGTGTGCAAAATCTTTAATGTTTGAGGTAAAATCATAATTTTATCAAAAGGTATAAAAAGTATTACCTTATGCGCACCTAGTCTAATTATATATATATATATATATATATATATATATATATATATATATATATATATATATATATATATATATATATATATATATATATATATATATATATATATATATATATATATATATATATATATATATATATATATATATATATATATATATATATATATATATATATATAATTAGACTAGGTGCGCATAAGGTAATACTTTTTATACCTTTTGATAAAATTATGATTTTACCTCAAAATGTATAAAAAGTATTACCTTATGCGCACCTAGTCTAATTATATATATATATATATATATATATATATATATATATATATATATATATATATATATATATATATATATATATATATATATATATATATATATATATATATATATATATAGACTAGGTGCGCATAAGGTAATACTTTTTATACCTTTTGATAAAATTATGATTTTACCTCAAACATTAAAGATTTTGCACACATTGTGTCATCTCAACTCAAGTATAACATCTTCATCTTTCTTAGATTTACAAATCAAAATCGATCTTTCTTTTCATTTATAACGTATATTGTTAATAAACTATATTTACTTTGTTATGTGTAACAGATTATAACTATTATTGGACTATATTTACTTCGTAATATGTAACTTGTATCGTAATGAACTAGTTCTAGTAGTATATATATATATATATATATATATATATATATATATATATATATATATATATATATATATATATATATATATATATATATATATATATATATATATATATATATATATATATATATATAAAATTTATTTTTATATAACGAGTAGCAGTTCCAGAAAAATGAGAACATGATCTGACGGTTCCGAGACGGTTTCGGTTCCAAAAACGGGTATCTTGTTCCGTTGCTTACCCCTACATGAGAGGTGAACCATAGTTGGAGAAGGTAGTTCTTAAGCCATAACATGAGTCAATTCAGGACTCTTAAGTAACAACTATCAAAAGTAAGGGTAGGGGAGTCTATTTCCCCCAACTCTCCTAACCCACATGCCACATCAACCAACTATCAAAAGTTCGGGTGTCGATGTCGTGAACCCGGTGGTGCTGGCGGCCCCGCAGAGCAACCCGTGCAACCAGCCAATGGTTCCGCCCGACCTAAGGTGGACATCATTCGGTGATTGGTTCGAATTCTCTATGTTTCTTAATTTTAAAAGAAATATAATAAACTAAAAATGAAATATATACTATATTTTCATTGTATCTTTAATAGGTTTCATACACAATTCTTTTAATGTGATTTATATGCTATATTTTTATAACTTAAAGTGTGTTATACGAATATCATATATGAGACTAAGGTTGCAATAGTGAAAGTTCAGTTGAGTTTTTAGTATAATCCTATCTTACACATGAAACTCAACGTTATCTCACCTATATAAGGTAAGTTTTGAATGGTAATGGTTATGAAAAAGTATAATGTAATAACATTGAGAGAGTATTATAGGATGCTACACATATTCAATGTTAAAAGGCATATATGTTTTTATTAATACTCTATTTTAGGGGTTTGAGAATGCTAATTCAAGTGTTTGGATTACATAATATTTATATTTATCGATTATAATAAGAAAGCTGGGATAAAAGTGTTCCATTTTAACTTACCAACTTTTTTTTATTATTTTGGTACCAAATTAGTTGTTTCTCTTTAACAATGAAATACAAGTTATTAGTTTATTTAATTTTAACACGTAAACACGAATTAACCTCTTTATTATAGATAAGCGGTCTGAATTAACCTCTTGATTATATCACCAAGATAAACGAACTTCAATGTTTGAATTAGAAGGGGTTAAATTATTGATTTTCTCTTGATAAAAAGTTGATGATAATTGACGTGCTTATAGTTTAAGTGATTATGACTGGAAATAGTTACTTGGTATATATTTAATTATTTATACAACTTGGTATTGCAAAAAGAAATAAAAGAAGACAAAGTAAAGGGTAGTATTACCTCATTGTTTATAATATACAGAGGATCAAAATGCATTAATGTCTCTGTAACATTTTTTTCTAGGCCACTAAAACTTTGTTTAACAAGTTCCTTTGAGTAGCATCTCTTTCGCATTAGTGGCATCTCTCCCATCTCTCGGACTCTTATTTCCTTCTGTCTAGTTGCCTATCTTATGTGGGGAAGGACACAAAATTCTTCTTTGGGAATTTGATTTTTGTTATTTACCTATACAAGCAAAAAGAATAAGGCGAGGTTCTCCTCAACGAATATAATCATTATCATTACTAATATCATATTACTTTTTTCAGTTTCTTGGGTGGGGTTCGTTGCATCGAAATCATAGTTTCGAGAATTATATATATATATATATATATATATATATATATATATATATATATATATATATATATATATATATATATATATATATATATATATATATATATATATATATATATATATATATATATATATATATATATATATATATATATATATATATAGAGCTAGGTTATAATAAGAATGACAATTATTGTGTTACCTTGTAACCAAATCCTGGCCATCGGATTTCATTCTCGTAACAATGAAAAAAACACATTCTTAACAGAATAAGTTTTTGACATAATGAGTTCTTACCATTCTTAAAAGAATGAACTAAATTTTGTACATTCTTAAAAGAATGTGTTTTAAATGAGTGGTCCAGATTTAGTTTCAAGGTTACACAATACTTGTATGAATATATTTGATCCTAGCCCTATATATATATATATATATATATATATATATATATATATATATATATATATATATATATATATATATATATATATATATATATATATATATATATATATATATATATATATAGTTAGGATATATTAAAAACTGTAATTATTGTATGGACGTAAGACTCAATCATATCACAGAATCAGCTAAGGGTACTTTAGTAATTTAATTTATAAATGAACTAATTAAATATATAATTAAACCTACAATTATGGAAGATTTGACCAATAATTAAGGTATTAATTCCTACAATTATGGCAACTAACTCCTTCCTCTATATTAGAACCGTAATTGACTCATCCATCCACCCCTGATCATGATCTCGTTCTCCACTAAGCAGTCACCGTCGGACACCACTAACCGCTGGTTCACCAGTACAGCCGACCACCGTCTCCAATCATCACTAACCAGTCGTGCCACCATCAACTTCTTATCGCCACCACCACAAAACGTGATGGAGTCCGAGGATAACCCACCACCGATCGAGGGTTCTAAAGTTGAACATCCCATGGCAACAACTAATTTTCTTTGATAAAAAAGGAAATCGCACACTCCTCTGATTGTAATCCTTCATCAGGTAAACGTATACAAACCATCGCATAATCTGGTTCTTCCATCCACCTGTTTCCTTCACCAGGTTCCTACATCGTTATTTAATGTCATCCCCTTATCTGATCGAATTCCCTTAAATATTCAAATCTTTTGTTAGGTTTAGGTCTTCTTCGAGTTTTCTAGTTTCGATTTTCAAATTTTCTAAACAGATGATCGATAATTGACGAGTTGGTCGAGAATTGAAGGGTGCCCTGTTCCCCTTCTAATTCGGTAATTATTGATTCTTGGTTACAATCGATTTCTTGTAACTTTCTGATTTCTAATTTCTGCCATTGGTTCTGATTTCTAATTTCTGATTATCTGAGTGTTTAATTTTTTATATATCGACATCGATTCTGATTTTGCCATCAATTATGATTTCTAATTTCTGATAATATAGATTTTGATTTAATATTTTGTTTGATTATAGACTGCATAAACTCTAATTTGTAGTGAGATTATAGGTTGTTTAAACTTTAATTTCGAGTTCTAATTAATAGATTTGATATTATGTTTGATTAAATGTATAACTCTGGTTTGATTAACTGTGTTTGATTACAATTTGTAGTGGGATTGAAAAGAAACAACCCCTTCAACCTAGTCTTGAGGAAGTTAGAACCATGAATGCTCAAATTGATGAAGTTGATAAAGTGAGATTGAACGAATTGAAGTTAAGATTTACAACATTCTTAAAGAATGAGGGTATATTCTTTAAGAATGCTAGTGAATTATGCAACAATGAAATGTATTATATTTTGTATTCTTTAAGAATATCATTCTGATGTTGCAGGGTAATTCTTTGTGCATTCAAAACACACGAGAAATCAAGACGAAGCCCTAAAGTTTGGTTTCAAGACAATCATTCTCACAGAATGTAATTCTTATTGAATCACATTCTGTTTTGTATATTAGATTCTAGTAAATTATTATTGTAATTTTGATATTACACAATACAATGTAAATCTGATTCGGTATGATTTTGTAATTCATATAAACATAATATTGTAATTCATTCTACCAGAATATTTAACTTACTTTCAAAATATGCAGTAACATTCTTTAAGAATACTAGTCATTCTAATGTATGCTTTTGTAGTTCATTTTAATATAATGTACATGATTAAGAACTTAGAATAAGAACTGAAATTAATTATACAATTTTATTAGAATTGTAACAGATCCAAAGTATGAATTTACAAATAAAATTGAATTCGAATTTGAAATTAAAATTTAAATCCGAAAATTGATACCATAAAAATCTCACATTCCATAACTGAAAAAATCTAAAAAGTCCATATTACCTTTTAGAATTATATAAATGGAAAGTTGATATTTTTTTAATTAAGAAAATCAATATTCGGTTATTAATTACAACCATTGATGATTATAATTCTACGCACCAAATTTGTCCTTACGTCCACACAATAACTGTGGTTCTTAATATAACCTAACCTTATATATATATATATATATATATATATATATATATATATATATATATATATATATATATATATATATATATATATATATATATATATATATATATATATATATATAGGAATGAGTTTAAATGAGAACAACTAAAAGGTTAAGAACCGTGAGAACCGATATTCACACATTAAGAATCATATTTTTTTTTCGTTTTTTTTTGTTTTTTCACACTTCTTTATTATGTGAAAATACATCAAACTTAATAAATTTCTTTATTTTTAATACGTTTTACAATATTCACAATATAATAAAATTTTTAGTTATTAAACTGTGAATATTATAACGTAAAAGTTTTTTCTTTAAGACACATCAATATTGATATCTAATAGCAAAGAAAGACTAATTATATATTTTTATATGGTTGGTAATTTTATTTTGATAAAAAACAAGTGTTAAAAATAAAAAATATAATATTATTAAACAGTAAATTAGTGGTTCTCAACATTTTAGTAGTTCTCATTTGAACCCTTCCCTATATATATATATATATATATATATATATATATATATATATATATATATATATATATATATATATATATATATATATATATATATATATATATATATATATATATATATATATATATATATATATATATATATATATATATATATATATATATATATATATATATATATATATATATATATATATATATATAAAACGGACAACAAATGGTTGAAGGTGTTTTGACTCGTGCTTTTCAATATGCCATGCACAAAACCGATGTCAAATGTTTGGAAATACTTTTTTGAATGCATTAGCCATAGCTTTGTCTTAATCGGTAATAATTGCCTTCGGAATATTGTACCAAAAAGTATCGATTGGCCATGATGATTCACCCCTATAAAGGGAGCAAATGGCATCTTGAACTTGTTTGTCATGTAAGCGACATCAATCACAACATCTTCTCCAAACTTAGTATATGCATCTCTGGATCTTCCATCAGCCCAAAAGATATTTCGAGGACACCCATCATCACACAAATCAACGAGAAAATACTGTTCATTATCCATTAATGCTTATCTTGGAAATGCTTTATAAGTCCATGAATCTCCTTTTCTTTGTAGTGTTTTCGTTGCTCGGATAAGACATCAGCACATTGCTTTGAACTACACCAACTTCACCCAAAGTTTTTAGTGAATTAATAGCCTTTTTAATCTGACAAGGCTTCAATGCTGGATGACCAAGTTCCACCATAAGGGATTTACATTCCTTTGAACGGCGAAACTTCCCATGATATCGATGCTTCATCACCTTAGTTGGTGACATGCTCAAATGGTGATTGTTTGTGTCATTAAACAAGTCCACAAACCATTTCCATCCTTCTGTTTTTAATATGCTTAGAATACGTATACCAAATCCATGTAAAAAATACATAATCATTATAAAATGTATATGCCTCTTTGGGTGTATCGAAAACCTTTCCCATAATACTTCGAACGTTGCCCTCATCTATGTCGCATTCAACATTCTCAATTACATGATTTACTTCTTCATATTCATATGTTGGTTCTAAGAATTCATTTAAGTCAATATCTTCCCTTGTATGTGTTTCAATATTGATAGACTGGACAATAGCTTCAGTTTCAAACATCATGCCCTATACAAGTACACTATAATCCTTATGAATCAACATGGACTCAACATAAAACCAAATCATTAAATCAATAACCAACAATAAACCATAATTCCTTTTCACATTACAGGTTTTGTCAACAAATACTTTCAGTTGAGCTTGTTTTTCATGAATTCAAATCTTTTCAGATTACAGTTACCTATTTATAGATATGATCAACACATATATATTTTAATTACGAAACAAGGTTAGTGTTCTTCAACTAAATTATAGTGCATATTTTTTGCTTTCTAACTCCTAAACTAAACAGAAGACAAAAACAAATACTTCTATGAACATTGCACATCGACCCCTATATCTAATTTTGACTTTACAATGAACAAACACACCATGCATGATTCTGGGTTGCCACCATGCCTCCTATTCAATGAGCAAGATCAACGAAGCGTACGTCCAAGTTAAGTCTTACTAATATTTTAAGTCGATAGTGTCGTAGAAATGATAATGAAGCCCACAGTGATTTTTGGCGGCACTTTACCTCAGGATTGGAAACATGCAGTGGAGTTGCATAAGATTCATGATGGGAGACTCACCTACTTGATTCTTTATAAACACGAACCAAAACCTTTATAAAAAATCAACAACCATCAAAGAATGGGCACAGGGTGACTTTGCCATCTGCAATTTATTTCCCGTGTCCGAAAAATGAAAATTTATAATCGATGCCGGTTAACAAGACGACGAATTTGTGCAATTGAGTTACCTCTTCACTTCAATTAAACAGGACGTATTGAATGATTAATTGTAATCAGGACAAATATGTGCAATTGAATTACCTCTTCAGTTCATCTCTATGTTTTGGAATATAACGACTGATTAATTGTAATCAAGTTCTGATGAATGAAAGGATAATAGGATTGCTTCACGATCGGTTAACTATAATCCGATCTCAATAAATGACAATTTTAAGGTTCATTGAATGATTTATTATTTATTGATTTTATGATTTGTTTATTTTTATTAAATTTATTAGTTATATAAATAAAAGATTCCTACCCCACCCCCACCGCTATCCACCAAACCCCCTACCCTACCCCAACTATCCTACCAACCCACCCATCCCACTTCACCCCTCCCCTACCCCCATATGACTGCCTACCCCACCCACTTACCCACCAATCTACCTCTACTCATCCTACCCACATCCAACCTTAATTACCCACCCACCAACCCATCAGCCCCACCCACCCCTCCCTATTTACCCCACCCCACCCTAACCCACTCCATCCACCCACCTACCCCTACCCATGCTACCCACCCACCCCACCGTAATACCCTACCTTGTGCCTACCCATCGTACCAATTCTACCCAACCCCGCTCCACTACTCTTACCCCCACCCTTATCCCACCCACCACAACATACAACACCAGACCCCCACCCCAGCACCCTAACCCCATATTTCCTTCCTTATCCCCATCTCCCACCACCACCACCTCACCGCATTTCCCACCCTACCCCTATGATAACATGTAAATATTACATGATATTTTCACATCTGAATATTACATGGTATATTATTATGTGAATATTACATGATATATACAAATGTGAATATACATTTATATGTCATTCACATATGAATATTAGATACATATTATGTTTATATTGTATATTCACATGTGGATATACCTTTTATATATTATATGGAATAATTACATGTAAATATTATATTATATATTCATATGTGAATATTGTGTATAAGTTTTTTCATAATAATAATTGTGATGCTCATCTCGTCACTAACCAATTATTGAGAACATATGGTAGAGGCTAACATTCCATGTGACCAGGAAGGGGATTATGGCCATTATTGGAAGCCACAATGATGATATAGTGTAAACATTGATACTTGACTAAGTGTTTGTAGGAGATCGTGACACTATCACATGTGTATGGCGATACGAAGTGCTCTAGGATGGCGACACGACCACCGTATGAAGTAGCATGAATATCATATCAGCCATTTGCGACTTAAAGCCCTAGACAAACCATTTAGGGGTATTTTGACCCAAAGATGGAGAGAATTGAAGGAGGGGACGATCCCTGAGGTTGTGGGAATCAACTGGATTGTGGGGTTTTAGCAATACCTGATCAGATTGGAGGTAAAACTCTAAACTCCATTTTGATAGATTTAGCTTTAAATCATGTTGTGGTTGAGTAGAACCCGATTATATGGCCCAAGGTTTGAAACTCTTGCCAAATTATCGCTGGCAACGACTTAAAAGTCATCTTAATAGGGTAGGGTTCAGTCTGAAATGGACCAGACTGGAGTTTGGTTCATGGATAGTAGCGTTAAGGTCATAAACAGCAACGCGATAGATGAACATCCATAAGACACGATGCGACAAGAAAGGTCGCGACACGATGGTTGAATATTCATAGGACGCGACGCGACAAGCGAGGTCGCAATGCGACATTGAATGATCATGATAGCAACGTGTTGAGTTGCTAATAGCGGTACTATGTTCGAAATAGGCCATAATTGATTTAAGCCTACGCCATAGCCTTAGACCATTTATATATGAGCTGCGATACTCAAATAGAAATGTTATATTCTGTCACACCCCCGACCGAGGCGGCGGAACATGCCGGGCTGTGCGACTAAGTTCTTGGATCACAAGCAATTGAATATACAGTACAAGTACAACAATAAACCAAAGGATAGTTGTATTTCATCTTGAAGTTTGAATACATGGTTCTTACAAATAATAATAGTAGAGTACATGAAATGCCTTAACAGATATAACAAAACTAGGTTGCCTGAAATCCGTGAAGATTTCCATCTTCTGAAAGTCTCATTGATTTCCTGAGAATACATGTAGTTTTGAGGGTCAACACAAGGTTGGTGAGAGTTACAGGTTTTCTGCTAAACACAGCACTGATACTTTTAAAATAACTAAAAGTATTCCTTTTGTAAGTATAACCATACTTGTAAATGAGTTTGTAAAGAGTTGCTGAAAATCGTAAGTAATACCATACATATAAATGAATTGTATAGAGTTTTTGAAAACCATAAGTAATACCATACTTATAAATGATATGTACGTTTATGAGAAAACCATCAATGCTTATAGTTGAGTCCTATAACCGAGCTATTCGAATGAAATGTACCCCCCTACAACGCTTCATGGACGTCGTAGTAATGAAAAAGATAAGTATCACCTACATCGATTTGCAAGTCGAAGTTGTAGCTAACAACCATAGGTGGGGGTGTCAACCCGTATAGATCTATACATATGTATCTCGCTCTGCTTGATTAACGGTTATAGTAGTGTGGGGTCTAGGTATTTCTACTTAGTTATGAATAGTGTCTCACTATCTAACCCATTGATAAATGTAGGATAGACAAGTCTCATCCCAAAATGGTTTTTGTTATAAAAGCCAAGTATGTTGATAAGTATATACGTAATAGTGTACAATACTCGCTTATTGAAAACATTTTATAAAGCTATAATAACATTTATAAAACTTGATATGAAATTGGTAAATGTTTATATTGCACATGTATTCTCCCCCATAATATATAAAAATATAGACAAAGGGGCCGTAACACTCACATTTGAAGCGTGAATTCAGTTTAGATATAAGAACGGCCGTGTTTGAGAAGCACCGCGAAATAACACCACAAAACAACAAGGTTTTGTGCGGCGAAGTGATGGTGCGATGGTAGTGGAGCGATGATTAATGGTGGTGGTGTTCTTGGCCAAAAGGAGAGCAATTGGAGAAAGAAAGAAAAAACTAGAAGCTTTGGTGAATTGGTGAAGAAAAATGAGATGCAAAGCCTCTTATTTATAGTCTCATGGAGTAGTTGGGGTTGGTGAAAGTGATGTCGTGGATGACATAATTCGTGCGCAAGATCCCGATGTATAATAATTTTTTTGAGACCGGAGAATTGTTGAGCCGAGTGCACTGATTCTAGAAACCTAAACAGATAATTTTTTCGAGTTGCAGAACATCGGGAAATCGCGTTTAAATATTGCGTTCATTTATCCGCAGTATCCGATTAGTTGACTTTTATAAATATTTTTACTAAAAATATTTCGAGTATGGAATCCAATAATAGACCATAGTATGAGTCCAATAATGTTCTCGGGATTTCCATATGAGGTGCGCAAGTGCCTCAACGGATCGAAACGATTTATGTAGTTAAAGAAAATCAGTGTTACACTGGTTTGTTTTGGCTTGTTTTCTTATAACAGTCGTAACTTTTGCATATGAGCTCCGTTTTGAATGTTATTTATATTTCCGGAATCAGGGAAACATGTACTCTGAGGTTAGATTGCTTGTTTTGTTTCACAAATGGTTAATACTTATTTTCAGTTTTTCAGACGTATTAACTAGGGTTTCAGTTTGTGCTTGAGATATTCCATTATAGGAAGTAAGATTTTATCTCATATCTTATTTTAATTGTAATAAATCTATATATTTTCCAAAATATGCTTTAAAGTTTAACGGTCAGGTTACAAAGAGGTTTGCGGCGAATTGACTATTTATAGTTCTAGACCTAAATTTCCGGGATGTCACATTACCTCCCCGTTAAAAGAAATTTCGTCCCGAAATTATTTCGTAACATAACACTTCTGCTCGATCGTGTAGAAGTCACACGGGTCGTGTGGTAGACCTTTTCGAAACTATTTTGGCCTTGCAGGAGTTACATGTGTTCTCTTCTAGTTACTGTAGCATCCAGTAGACTTACACGGGTCGAGTTTCGGAGCACGGGTCGGATTTTTTTTTTAAAAGTTAACGATGCTAAATTTAAAGGTTAGTGTCGCTAACCTGCTTCAGTGGGGTTATTTGGACAGCTTTC
The DNA here is from genome assembly GCA_023525715.1 of Cichorium intybus. NCBI lineage: Eukaryota > Viridiplantae > Streptophyta > Magnoliopsida > Asterales > Asteraceae > Cichorium > Cichorium intybus. The sequence continues at coordinate 19,673,019 of CM042011.1, forward strand.
CTCATTTACCCCATTTACGAACCAAAATCCTCCTAGGTTATTTTCATAGCAAAATGTGCGAAATTTGGTCATTTTGATCAAGGATTTTGTGTAGTAAAAGTTTGTGGAGGTTGGATTTAACACCCGAAATGCGTTCTCTAGTTCTTAATTCACAAGGTTAGTTATTTTGAGTTTTAGGCTTTCAAACTCTAGATGTCCAAATCTGAAAGTATGCTTCGATTCATCTCATGTGTTGTTAGTGGATTGCTAATATATAATGTATTGAGTCCTCGTTGCGAATATTGTGATGTTTTAACGGTTGATTTGGTAAAACTGTGAAATTGGGGTTTTCGGTTTGATAGTATATGATATTCACTAATTGTGATTTGTATTAAGTAATCGTGTTTATGATAACTGCTTGTGCTTTTGTTTCTTAACTTTGATTACATTATTAAACCCTTTTGGTTATTAGAGTAATTATTGGTGTCATTTGGAGATAGGAAAATGAGAGTTACATGGAGGGATCCACATGTATCCCTTCCTTGTTGACTCCGTGTCCTAAGAAATCCACCTTTCACATCAAAATTCACATTTTTAAATGAGTACTGAAAATTCTTTGAACTATTTCCGCTATCAAGAGATATACATTTTTTTTATTAAAAAAAAGTCTTTTCATTATCTTGTCCTTATCGGATTTAAGCAGCGAATGTTGAAAAAAAATGGCACTTAGGGTAATGGAAATGTCGCACCTACTATAGATGTTTTGAATTTCGGTAGTAATAATGGGGGTTGTCCTTTCAGTTCTAGCTGTAAGATATTATATAAACGGGTATGTATCATCATTTGTATCTAAGATTCTTTTCAGTCTCATTTTTTTACTACTAGTTTATTCTTATATAATCTCAGATTTCCAAATTGAGGTATGGAAAACAGATCTCCTATGGAAAATTTTTCAGACACTGAGTTAAATTTCTTAAGGGAAGAGGGTACCTCCCTATCGTTTAATCAGATACCTCCACTGGAGTTTGGTAATTATAGTATCCTAAACTCCTTTTTATTTCTTATTCCTTTCTCTAGAGTTTTGATTTTTGTTTTAAATTATGTGAGGTATAGATTTTCCAGATATATTACCGCTGGATCAACTTCAAGATGATCCTGAAGTTTTTCCTCTGATGGGTATTCTCCCTGAAGATCCACTGCCTTTAAATGAAGACATTGCTGTTGGGCAATCTCAATATATACTTCCAGGTTAAGTCATTTTGTTAAGCTTTATGTTTGTTTTGCTTGATTATCTAACATACGTTATACACAGATCCATTCGTAGATGATCTTACTAATGATAATCTAAGCATGAACGTGCCCATACTTCATAGTGGAGTAGATCTAACAAATCAGGGGTTTCTAGCTGACATTCAAAATCAGGATCAGATACAGTCGATCCATGATGACACTATCGGGTTCGCTTCAGCGAATCCTGAGTTTGTGGGTGGTTTTCAATATCAGGATCACCTTCAGATGATTCAAATGAATCTAGAGGGATTTCAAAATCCTGGGTTCATGGTTGAAAATCAACCATTACTACCGACAACAAGTACTAATTTTACTGAACCAAAGTTTATCTTTGGATCAGCAAATCAGGATCATGCTCAAATGATCCCGAATTATAATAGTACAACCGCATTTAATTCTTTGAGTCAAAGAACCACAGTAATTGGCAGTGGAAGTGGTTCTAGACATGCGTTGAGTAAGGAAACAATATCCATGCATTTTGACAAGCCCATTTTGCAAGCTGCAATGGAACTCAATATTGGATCAACACAGTTGAAGCAACGCTGTAGGAAGTTAGGCATCAAAAGTTGGCCTCGACGACAAATTAAGAGTCTACAAACTCTTATTAACCATACTCAGGTTAAGAATTGTATTTCTTTCTCCACAATTTTAATACCATGAGATTGTAATGACTGAAAGTATTTATGCAACAGGAATCGGATAATAATCCTAATAGAGCAGACGTAATACTTGGTCTAGAGAACGAGAAAAGAGCAATAGTCGAGGGTTCCAGTTCGAAGATAACTGATACCACAAAGAGATTGAGGCAAGCTGCCTTTAAGGCTGTTTACAAGAAAAGAAAGTTCAAAAGAGGGAAGAAGCTTCATCAGGGACCCATACACAGCAGCAATCTCTGCCTTCTGTTTCTGCTATGAGTGGTTTTAACCATGATTTTCTCAAGACCATAAGTGAAGAGAACCCAGAAGACTTGGCAGGCGACATAGCCCGCCTTCGGCTTTCAGATTGAATTTCTACCAATATTAGTTTAATGGAACTGTTGGTAGGAATGATGGTAGGTTTTCGATAATAGTTATTGGTCAGGTATTATCAAAATATCAGGTTGACTGTGCAAGGATAGGGGCAGATAAAGTGTCTAAATGTATGGTTCTATAGTATTATAACATATTCCTATAGTATTTTAGCTTCATATTCTATTTTAGAGATTCTTTGTATATGATTCTTGGTAAGTTTTTAGACTTGTTGTTCACTACGATTATTCCTAAGTACATGTTAGTCACACATTGGACCAATATAGTTGATCAGGCTCTATCTATCCTAAGTATGATTACATACTTACCTAGGCCTACTCGTAGTGTTCAACTCATCTTATTACTTTTGTATTGTTCTGATTATGACACTGTTCTACTATGTATGTACTTATACTTTATAAAAATATCATTGTATGTTAAAAGTATACTTTGTACGAAATGTTTTAGAGAGTTTTAGTCTCATTGTATTTATAGTTGTATATAGTGTTCTCATCGCGAGTCAGAGTATATATATAACTCCTATATATATTGTTGGTAGGGTTTGCAGTATTATTAGTTTTTGTTTTGTACCTCAAGACTATCAAATAAGGATCGGCCAGATGAGAAGTACCGATGGGCAGGATCATTTTGGCATTAAAGCTGTTCTGAATCCAAAACCCAAGGGATAGTTCAAACTAGACACCTCACCCGTAAGTAGTCGAGAAGTAGTGTAAGTAATAATAATACTTTTATTAGAAGCCTGTTGCGATAGTTGTATTCCTCTTTCGAGGATACGAGTTCTCTATAGCCAATTTAGCTCTGATACCATTCTGTCACACCCCCGACCGAGGCGGCGGAACATGCCGGGCTGTGCGACTAAGTTCTTGGATCACAAGCAATTGAATATACAGTACAAGTACAACAATAAACCAAAGGATAATTGTATTTCATCTTGAAGTTTGAATACATGGTTCTTACAAATAATAATAGTAGAGTACATGAAATGCCTTAACAGATATAACAAAACTAGGTTGCCTGAAATCCGTGAAGATTTCCATCTTCTGAAAGTCTCATTGATTTCCTGAGAATACATGTAGTTTTGAGGGTCAACACAAGGTTGGTGAGAGTTACAGGTTTTCTGCTAAACACAGCACTGATACTTTTAAAATAACTAAAAGTATTCCTTTTGTAAGTATAACCATACTTGTAAATGAGTTTGTAAAGAGTTGCTGAAAATCGTAAGTAATACCATACATATAAATGAATTGTATAGAGTTTTTGAAAACCATAAGTAATACCATACTTATAAATGATATGTACGTTTATGAGAAAACCATCAATGCTTATAGTTGAGTCATATAACCGAGCTATTCGACTGAAATGTACCCCCTACAACGCTTCATGGACGTCGTAGTAATGAAAAAGATAAGTATCACCTACATCGATTTGCAAGTTGAAGTTGTAGCTAACAACCATAGGTGGGGGTGTCAACCCGTATAGATCTATACATATGTATCTCGCTCTGCTTGATTGACGGTTATAGTAGTGTGGGGTCTAGGTATTTCTACTTAGTTATGAATAGTGTCTCACTATCTAACCCATTGATAAATGTAGGATAGACAAGTCTCATCCCAAAATGGTTTTTGTTATAAAAGCCAAGTATGTTGATAAGTATATACGTAATAGTGTACAATACTCGCTTATTGAAAACATTTTATAAAGCTATAATAACATTTATAAAACTTGATATGAAATTGGTAAATGTTTATATTGCACATGTATTCTCCCCCATAATATATAAAAACATAGACAAAGGGGCCGTAACACTCACATTTGAAGCGTGAATTCAGTTTAGATATAAGAGCGGTCGTGTTTGAGAAGCATCGTGAAATAACACCACAAAACAATAAGGTTTTGTGCGGCGAAGTGATGGTGCGACGGTAGTGGAGCGATGACCAATGGTGGTGGTGTTCTTGGCCAAAAGGAGAGCAATTGGAGAAAGAAAGAAAAAGCTAGAAGCTTTGGTGAATTGGTGAAGAAAAATGAGATGCAAAGCCTCTTATTTATAGTCTCATGGAGTAGTTGGGGTTGGTGAAAGTGATGTCGTGGATGACATAATTCGTGCGCAAGATCCCGATGTATAATAATTTTTTTGAGACCGGAGAATTGTTGAGCCGAGTGCACTGATTCTAGAAACCTAAACAGATAATTTTTTCGAGTTGCAGAACATCGGGAAATCGCGTTTAAATATTGCGTTCATTTATCCGCAGTATCCGATTAGTTGACTTTTATAAATATTTTTACTAAAAATATTTCGAGTATGGAATCCAATAATAGACCATAGTATGAGTCCAATAATGTTCTCGGAATTTCCATATGAGGTGCGCAAGTGCCTCAACGGATCGAAACGATTTATGTAGTTAAAGAAAATCAGTGTTACACTGGTTTGTTTTGGCTTGTTTTCTTATAACAGTCGTAACTTTTGCATATGAGCTCCGTTTTGAATGTTATTTATATTTCCGGAATCAGGGAAACATGTACTCTGAGGTTAGATTGCTTGTTTTGTTTCACAAATGGTTAATACTTGACAACGCCTAGTGATATCAAGTATTTTACGCGTTGTTGAGCCCTGTTCTTGATAAAATTATATCAAATATGTCTGGGTATTCTCACTTTTCGTGCCAGGACTTGTTTGGAGAAAAAGAATAGAAACAGGGACTAAAAGCGTGCAAAAGGAAGAAGTTGGGAAGGAATGAAAAATCAAGAGAACTCGTACGCGCGCCGCGGAAATTAACCATGCGCGACGCGGGCTTAAGGCGGTGGAACACATTCAAATGCCGAAGAATCGGGAAGAGATCAGTACGCGCGCCGTGACATGACATTTTTGTGGGCTCTCCTCGACCCGTCCCGATTCCTCCATCTCCCCTTCGCCCTTGCGGTTGCTCTCTCCACCCACTCTAACGGCGCCTCCTCCAGCAGCCCACTAGCCAGGGGGTATTTCATTACCCGCCTGGCCCGATCCTATGGTATTCTTACTGCCTCCGTGGCAGCCTCCTTGACCGCTCTACCTCCATCGCGCACTACAGCACGCACTTTGGAGAGGATGCGGCTCATTGAGCTGCAGCGCCCAGGGCAGTACATCTGGGCACCTACCGAGCCTCTTCAGGCACCCCAGCCTGCGTATGCTCAGCCTGGCAGGAGACGTAGGAGGCCAGAGCCAGAGCCCGCAGCCCCGACAGAGCCACAGGAGGACTCAGCGGCCATCCATCGGTTGGAGGCCCGAGTTGCGAGGATGGAGGACCAGCTCGAGTGGATCGGGGAGGTACTTTTGGAGTTGGCCACTCAGCAGGGCTGACGTCCCCGACCATTCCCAGCCCGGGCTCACGATCATGAGGCCGGACCCTCCAGGCCACCTGGCAGTGGTTGATGTATCTTTTTCTTTCTTTTTATTTTTTTTAGGATATATGTACAAACTTATGACACCTCTTTCTGTATATTTTTTGTTCATGTTTTATTTCTGTCATGTGTGTTTTTAATGTGTTTGTTAAGTTATGCATGTTATACCAATTTGAGAAGGAGTTGTCTCAGACAAGTGTGGGGTCACCGTTCCCCCTCCACTTGTCTCGACCATCGGCGTGTTCACTGTAGCGCTACAACTCCAGAATACGAAATCGAGGATCCATTTGTACGCAATTATACCTGTGATATTGAGCACCAAGCAGTCTATCGTCAAAAAAAAAGGGGTAACTCTTTCTCCCTTGTTTTGAAATAAATTTTGTACAACGGGGACGTTGTACGGTTTTAAGTGTGGGGTGTGGACGGTCGAAAGAGAAATTTTTTGAAATTTTTGCAGAAATGATCAATTTTTCAAATTTTTAGCAATATTTTTCAAATTTTTTTAATGAATTGCAATTTTGAAATGAATGATTTATGATTGTGATAGCATTAGTATTTTTCAAGAAATACTATTTATTTGTGATCATGCTATTAGTTAGTCAAATAAGTTGAGTTTTACGAGTTTAGAAGATTGAGTTGTTTTAGGATTGGAATTTAGGAAGGAAATGTCAATCTGTGGCCTTTGTTGTTCGAGCCGGTAGGTCTAAAATGGGTGGGCCTTATGCACCTTATCACCTAAGATCGTCTGGTCTGGGATGGTATTTCTGAAAGCTCGCTACACGGACATCATCGAAAGTCATGGACAATTCCTTAATGGCCTTTAGAATCTGAATGAGTAAGTACACTTCATTGTGGACAGAAAGTTTGTAATCAAGGGTTCTCTAGAAAGCCATGAATTCCAAAGAACAATTCAATTATGTTTTCACGAACTATTCCACTCTAACTCAAAAGAGCAATAAACTTTGAAACTAAACACAGTCAAAAATTGTTTGATTCTTTATTATAATTTGTTAAAAACTCTCTTGCTTGGGGACAAGCAAGGCACAAGTGTGGGGTGTTTGACAACGCCTAGTGATATCAAGTATTTTAGGCGTTGTTGAGCCCTGTTTTTGATAAAATTATATCAAATATGTCTGGGTATTCTCACTTTTCGTGCCAGGACTTGTTTGGAGAAAAAGAATAGAAACAGGGACTAAAAGCGTGCAAAAGGAAGAAGTTGGGAAGGAATGAAAAATCAAGAGAACTCGTACACGCGCCGCGGAAATTAACCATGCGCGACGCGGGCTTAAGGCGGTGCAATACATTCAAATGCCGAAGAATCGGGAAGAGATCAGTACGCGCGCCGCGGATTTCACTTCTGCGCGGCGCGGCTGCGCGAAATTTGCAAGTATAAATAGATGCATTTCCAGCCGAAAACCCTAAGCAAAGACCGGGTGTAAAATCGACCTTGAAGCTCTTTGACTCTAGGATTTCATTCCAGAAGACTCTCAATTGGTATTGGTTAGTTTTAGATTTTATTTGTAATTAAATAGTTGGATTTAAGCTTGGTTTTATATCCTTGGGTGTGACAACCATTGGTATTAAACTTAGGCTTCTGTTTCTAGACCATTTGGTTACTGTTTTTATGTTGGATTCGGATTTGGTGAATGCAAAGTATTTGGTTACATTTAATCTTAGCTTTTTCGATGTTTTATGCTTGTATTTGGTTTTGGATGTGTGATTGATGTCTGAGTATTGTTTTGACCTTGTTAGGACTGTTTTCCTTAGCTGAAATCAGTAGCTAATTAGGTTATTTGGTAAGCATTAAACCTTGGCTAGTACTGTTCAGTAGGACTTTAACTAGTGGCTAGTTTATGCTTTGCTTGGTTTTGCTAGTTTGGATGCCTTTGATTGCTTCTGATTCAGAGATGTACTTCTGATTTCAGAAAGTGACTAGGTCATTTGGGCATAGCTTAGCTTGGCTTGAATGTTTGATCATTGTCTCATTTGCTAGTGATTAGGAAAATAGAAACCAGATCCTCCGACTATAGCTGTGACACTATTAGTTGGTAATCTCTCATCTAGTCTAACCACGAAGCTCCTGTGGATCGACCCTGACTACCGCTATACTAGTGTGTGTGTTAGGTTTTCTCTTATTTTTGACCGCACGACGACCGCTGCGTTGTCAATACTTATTTTCAGTTTTTCAGACGTATTAACTAGGGTTTCAGTTTGTGCTTGAGATATTCCATTATAGGAAGTAAGATTTTATCTCATATCTTATTTTAATTGTAATGAATCTATATATTTTCCAAAATATGCTTTAAAGTTTAAAGGTCAGGTTACAAAGAGGTTTGCGGCGAATTGACTATTTATAGTTCTAGACCTAAATTTCCGGGATGTCACATATAATGTTAACAGCCTCTAAGACGAGGAGAAGAGGACTAGCTGGATTGGACCGAGGAAAACTACGTCATCAGTAACGTGAGTACATGCTGTCACTCAATACTAAAATACATGTCATTGTTGTTATAGCTATGATTGATCACGTATATCGAAATGCATGTGTACGGTAAAGATATATTGTTATGAAATATAATGTATACCGATAGATATTAATGCATCGAGACTAGAACCTAGAACTGCAAGGTTAATAGTTTATAATAATAATGAATCGCTAAATGGGTGAGAAGTAGGTGCAGACCTACATCACTGATGAGAAATGGACACAAGCTATCCTTAGATCCATGACAAGGGGTGGCCTTGTCAGAATCCAGTAGGAGTTGCTACGTGGTAGCGATAGAATGTGGGGAAGTAGAGAAAATGATAGGTGTCACTAAACTAAATCAAGAATCGAATAGATTGATTGATAACTAGTAAGACCCGTTTGTAGATGGGTCAAAGTTGGGAATGTGAGTAGGATAATCTCCCTTGCGGGGATAAGGCGACGTGCCGATACTTCATGGTGAGGAATTGCCTTAATAGATAGAGATATTGATGAGTATTGAGAAACTGCCTCAACAGATAGATACATAGATGAGTACTAAGGAATTGCCTCAATAGATAGAGATATTAATGAGTACCGAGGAACTGCCTCAATAGATAGAGACATAGATGCGTACTGAGGAATTGCCTCAACAGATAGAGATATTGATGGGTACTGAGAAACGACTAGGTGAAACAAATGCCCATAACTGATACTAAGTACGTAATGTAAGAATTGGAATGGCTCATAGAACCTGTACTCCATCATTATAGAATACTAATGGAGAAATCGAATTGAGGAGCATGCTCCTCATACTTGTAATTATGAACGTATAATAAGATAATGGAAAATATTTCCCATGAATGTAATAGTGTTGATTTGTGGATAACGTGTGGAATGTGTTTCCCGTGATAATTGTTTATTGAATAGTCGATCATATTAATAGTACATAATTGTTAGAATATATTTATGGGTATAAAACACAGTCATTACAAGACCTCATCACTTAGCTGTCTCACCAAATGTGATTTCACATTTGGTAATGTTGCAAATTTTCACCATACTCTATTATCTCCACCTCTCTTGTTGTTGATTGTAAGTAAATAAAAAGCAAGCATAATTTTTAACAAATTAAAATATAAATACATGTTTAAAACATAAACAAATCAATTGTGTATGTAATTGATGTTGTAGTGATAACTTGAAATAGCAATGTACTATAATGCATGCCTTTATAACTTCAACTTTAATAGGCTGATTGGCGTTTCTCATCTCTTGCGGCAACATGAATTAATCTTCATATTAAAACAATTAAAATTTTCTAGGAAAACAAATATTATATAATTACCTTCACTGTGTTTGAAAGTTCTTCATATCGTTGATTGCATTTATTCTTGCAGAGCATATACTCCAAGTATTCTTATCGGCTAACCGACCTTAGTATTATATATGTGTAGGTAGAATAAAGTGGTCAGGTAGTTGAATACGCGAAGTAAGGGGACTAATGTGGGAATGAGGTGCATACCTGAGCTTAGAACGTGGGGTGGGGGAAACAAAGCCAGTTACCGACGATTATGAAACTGTAAATAAAGAATTAGAGCGATTGTGATTCAGTGTTGGCAGACATCAAACGGCAGAGAATTGTCCTTTAATATCTATTTAGGGTGATTATATATGTACTCACTTGGTTGCTAATTGCATTTGATATTTTGTCTTATATTGTCTTTGTTTTTTGTTTATTTTATCTTTTATTGTCTTTTATAATAATAATAATAATAATAATAATAATAATTAGAGTAAATTATACAAATGGTCCACGTGGTTTGTGGTAGTCTGCACGTTTGATCTCTATTTTTTAACTCGGACCTTCTCTATTATTATTACATTATTATTATTATTAGATTTGTTGTATTTTCTTTATTATTGTTGTTGTTGTTTTTGATGCTATTAGAGTAATCTATACGAATGGTCCCTCTGGTTTATGGTAGTATGCACGTTTGATCTCTAACATTTGTGTTATGTATCATGTTGTCTGTTATTATTATTTAGATTATTATTGTTACTACTACTATTATTATTACTAGTACTACTACGACTACTATTATTACTATCACTATTATTATTATTATTTGTTTTATTATTCATAGGACATTAATAAAAAATTAAAATAAATAATTTTACTAAAATGTAGATTTATTTGCTTATTAACAGTATTATATACAACATATATTGGAATATTACAATTACTACATGATGTATTTACAGGAATGTAGGTATTCAGTTGACCACCATATGCAATTTCCCATCCAACAGAACATCATAATGATCTGTAGTTACGTCATAATATAATAGTATGCATTGAATACACTCGTTGTAAATTAATCTTCACATAATAACCACCACATACATAGACAATAGCAATAACTAGTATGCTTTGAGACGTCTTGCGGATCAATTGAAACACGCCAATCATAGGCAGAGACAGTAGGGGCATGTGGGTGCTTGGCCCCCTAACTTATCAATTAAAGTTGCTTATATACTTCCAAATTCACTTCTTTTTTTATGAAGAATTGATCAAGCATTGAAGTTATATACTAAATCTTTTTGTGTTCTTAATTATCTTACCTATCTTTGATTTAATTGTGAAATTTACTAATTATTCATGTTGGACAAAATTAAGTAATTAGAAATGTCAATAAAATATCCCATTTACGAATACTTATATTTCTTAATATTTGAAAGGTGGTGGCATAATCATAGGACATAGTTATTTAATATTAGAATGTTTATTTAAGATAACATTCTGTTAGATTAACAATGCACAATAATAAACAAATGAATATTATTATTGATAGTATTGAATAAAGTGTATTAGGAAAATATTTAAAATATACATAAACTTGTTTAAACGCTAGTCTGAGTAGTTTTTAAAAGTCGGACATCTAAACTCATTTTCTGGTTTTTCAAACAAACAACCTAAAAATCTCAAAAATAAGTTAGTGTATGAACTACTAAGGCGTGCCAAACATAACCTAAATCGATGCGCTTCAAATCCTATAATTAATTAAGAAATTTGTTGTGTTAAAAACTAAACTAGGTATGCCTCCTTTAATCTAAAATTCTGGCTCCGCCCCTGACGCCAATAATATTCACTTTAACCGAAAGAAACATTTGCTACCAAAAATATAAGTATTGAAAAATTACAAATTTCACCAACAACGAAAAATTTCGTGAAAGAAGTTAAATTACAAATCCCAAAAAACCATTTTATAAAATACATAAGAATTTCATGATAAATTTGAACATGCCACATTATTTAACAGTCCGCCTCCAAACTTGGTATTCTAATGAACAGTCAAAGTTAAAATGAAATAAGATAGTTATAAGATGTCGTGGATGATTAGGACTCTAATCCATTATTATAAATATTAAACAAAAAGGTTAAGGCCTCTATACTTCATATACAAATGTGGAAGGTGGTTAAAATAAGGTAGTTTATTCTTTTAGGTTGTTTTATTGAATTAATCGTACATCATGTGGTGGAACTTGTAGATACTGCATTACAACTTGTACATTAAGATTGAAATTTCCAAGTCTAGAAAAAGGTGTTGAGCATTAAACCGGTTGAGCTTATTTTACAATCATCGTTCTAACTTTCTTTTTAAAGACTTGAAGAGATCAACCAATCAATCAACTCCAACATACCTATGTAAATAGCCATTCTAAGGCCTACCATTCCTCCCCCAATCACACTCTACTCTCATATACCTTCTACAAGTTTTCACGCACGTCTCTCTCTCTCTCTCTCTCTCTCTCTCAGAGAGAGGAACACCAATCTGGGGTTTTGCTTCTCTAGTAAGTTCTTTTTCTTTCTTGATATATCTCCTTATAGGAATACCCATATATAGCAACAAAGTTTGCACCTTTTTGGCTCTCTTGCACCTTCTAAAACTTGCGTTTCGCTTCACGAAGTTGATTAAGCTTCAAGGGTTTTTGTTATTGATGGATCTTGATCTGGTTTATATGTGCTCCTTTTCTTAAAATATTAGGTGAATTTCAAGAAACCTGAGATGGTGAGAGGAAAGACCCAGATGAGAAGGATAGAAAACGCTACAAGTAGGCAAGTGACTTTCTCCAAAAGGAGAAATGGTTTACTGAAGAAAGCTTTTGAGCTTTCTGTGCTTTGCGATGCTGAAGTTGCTTTGATTATCTTCTCTCCAAGAGGCAAGCTCTGTGAATTTGCAAGCTCAAGGTGTCATCTTTTTCGCTCATTTCTGATTCCTGATTAATTCAAAATTTCACTTTTGATTTCTTTCATGCATATACTTATACATACATACATATAACATATACAAATATAAGTATGTTTTATGTGTGTTTTTTAACTTGCTTATGCTCTTTTTAATTGCTAGGTTAATAACCTTAGGGTTTCCTTCTTCTCCCCCTCCTTCTCTCACGCACACTAAAAAATTACAGACGAACATATATTTAGATCTAAAACTTGGTTCTTTTTTCACTTTTAGGGTTATGAATAGGAATCTTTATGATGTTTACGTATCGGAGTTGGTCGTCGTTAACTTGCACAATTAATAACCTTTTAAGATTAGTTAGGGCGAAAGGCACCGTAGGCGACCCCCCGTCTCTTTCCCCCTCTCTTTCGACAAATAAATCTTGTTCAAAGGGTTTTTAATTCGAATCCACACCGACTAAAACTTTTTCTGAGAAGTTACATGGAAAATGGATTTTTTAAGATACTATTCAGTAAATTATTAAAAACATCTGACAAGTTTTCACTTGTTCCGTGTGGTTTTTCACTTGTTTTTTCATGACATTTTATGATGACCCTGGAAAGATCTACAACTACTCTTTGCCAGGCATGTTTCAATCGGATTATAACATGAAGTGGTTTGTTTCATATATTCCAACTTCTTTTCTACGCAGAAAGTGATCAGCTTTTGCTTTTCTTCTGATTTTTACCATAAAAAGAATCAACTTCCAAATATATATATGATCATAGTACAACATATATATAATATTATTTATGTACTATATAAGTTAGATCTATAATATTATTAAATTGCATGTTAAATTAAAATTAATAACTGTTAATTGTTAAAATTCTTTTTGCACCAAAACCAGTATTTCATTATAATCATAATAGCATAATAAATAAATTTAGCTTGAAATTTTGCAGACACTTCAGTTAATCTAGTTTTTTTTATAGAAACAAATAAATTAATAGTTTTGGTTTTTAACTGTCAGGCAATCTTTTTCTCGGTTTGAAGAGGAATTGCAATATCTTCCAACATAAAGTAGATGTATTTGATGTAGATCTATAATGTGCCGGTTGTAAATAAATTTTAGGACTGTTTTTGCTTCAAAGTGATAAAATACGATCTCCTCATGGGTTTATATAAGGAAAAATTGAAAGATAACTGACACAGTTGTATTATTAATTTACAGTTTGATTATATATTTGAATGAAATGAGAATTTGGATGCGCTTGTTCTTTAATAACTCTAAGAGTTATTTCATTATTGTAAATTTTTATCGCTTTGTTTAACATTAATCAACAATTATTAAAATATAATGTTTTCTCCATCAAAATGTTTTCTCTCGTCCTTTTATCTTCGATTGGCCATTTTGAATTAGTTCTATTAGTTGATTTAAATAAAACTTGTTATGATTCATATAATTCATAGCATGAAATAACATCATTTTTTCCAAAATAGAGATCGAAGGCAAGAGATTAGGTCTTACTAATATATAATAGCATTAGTCACTGACGTTAGTCGCAGTAGTGTCTAGTAGTGATGTATCCTCCCTCTTTCTAGAAGGTCCAAGTTCTCGCATCCACCCATACTGATACAAATATGCAGTATTTAACTACATATGTGTTTTAACAAAATTATCTTACTCAGTTATATATGTTTAAATATGATTTACCAACAATAAAAGTTGTACTTATATAACTCAATGCCTTCAATGGTCAAGCGGATAATTTCTATCGAGTAATTATAATTTATCATTTTATTTGACAATTTGTTTTTATTAAAACATGCTTGGATTATGATTTATGTAGATTTCATGCCTCTTATGACCTTAACAATGTACTATTTTGTCACCTTTTGAGTCATTATTTATAAAATCTTCAATAAATCATGTAAAACTAAATTTCAAGGGACTCGTATATTTTTAGGATAGAAGGTATATTATAGTCATCTGGCTATCTATCTATATCTATGACATAATTTTGATACGTTTCCCATGCATCTATAATTTGTTCATACTTATAATATAGAAAATGTTGTCATTAGCATCTAATTTTCATGTTTTTAATTTGTTCAGCATGGAGGAGACTATTGAACGTTATAGGAATCATGTAAAAGAAGTTCAAACCGAAAATTCTTCCAGTGTAGAAGATGCTCAGGTTCAAATCATCTCCATAAGCATGTTTATTTCCCATGCACCGTGTTCTTGGTCTTTAAACCCTAAACCCTTCATACTAATAAATAAGATCTGTCACAAAGACTAAATTCGTCATATAGAATAAAATTGACAATTGTTATTTTGTCTTTTCCATTCGCCCTCAAGTAGTTCTTGCAATGTTCTCCATCGAAGATCTGGAATTCAGTTAGTACACTAACTATTATTCCTGTCACAACAAGTTCAATTGACGTTTGAAAATCAAATAATTTGATTTTTAAGCAAAATTGGATTGAAAATATTGTTTTGCCTTGAATTAAATCCACAATAAACACATACACAACAACAAAGTTACTCAAAAATAATACATTTTGCAACTGCAAAACCAAAAACTGTTCTAAATTTAAAATTTGCAATGCCAAAGTTCACTTTCTGACGTGTTACTAGCTTATTGTCCTCAATTGTGTTAGTGGCAACATTTGAAGCATGAAACAGCAAGTATGGCAAAGAAGATAGAAGTCCTAGAAATAGCTAAAAGGTTAGAATTTCATACTCTAAATCTTTAATTTTAACTTTAATTTGAACAAATGCAGTTATGAAAGTAAGCATACTGTCGCTTCTAATTAAAGCTCAATAATACCATCGTAACGGCAACCATAATCCATTCAGCTCTACGAAGTTTAATGGATTGTTACATCAGCATTTCACTTTCAATAAAACTGTTATCTAATTCATAGAGTCCATTGAACTCTACAAAATAAGATCGTAGACCCTCGTTTCTTTTCATTTGATCAACACTTCAATATTGAACTCCAAATTCATTATATGTCAACTTGGCATCCACCTCATTCAATCCTTCCATTGAACCATGCACTGTGAATGCTCTAACATCTTTAAACTTAAAGGAAACTTTTGGGAGAATGTCTTGGATCAAGCACCATTGATGAACTACAACAGCTTGAACAGCAACTGGAGAAGAGTGTATGCATCATTCGAGCTCGAAAGGTTAACTTTTTCCACACAAAAGATTTATAATTTGACCCTCAAAAACTTATTTTGATATTGGTTTTGAAATTCTTTTGATTTATTTTGACCTTGTTGGTGTTTCAGATGCAAGTTTATAATGAACAAATTGAGGAACTACAAGCAAAGGTACAATTATGAATATTCTCATAAATACAAGTTGATCATTTGGTATTAGTAAGCCCAATAGCCAATACACCACATTTCAATAAGTTCATCCTATTAAGTTCTTTACATTATTTTCAACTAATTAAGAGGAGATCTCACAAATTTTAAAATTATATTTCTAGAACTTTATCATTTGCATTGTTTTATTTCTAAAAAATTTGCAGGAGAAAATGCTCGCTTCTCAAAATGCAATGCTAAATGCAAAGGTAAGTTTATTCTATTCACTTGCATCGTCATTTTTACGGTTTAGTAACTTGTAGGCATATTGTGTTTATTCTTAAAAGGACAAGTAGACTAATAGATCAAAAATGAAAAAGATGTAAATGAACTCGAATCTCTCTTTCAGTGTCTAGTCAATACTGTTGAACAAATGGAAGAACAACGAGCCAATTTACAAATGCCCGAATGTGGAGAAAGTTCCGATGTTGAAACAGAATTGTTCATTGGATTACCCGAAAAACGGATGAAGCATGATAGACAAAAATGATGGATATATGATTAATGCATAAAAACACATTTATATATCTATCAAGATGTCATTTGTGTTTGCTCTTAAAAATCTACGTGTTACCATTGACTTGCGAAAAAATGTTCATGGAGAACTGAATTTAGTTTTGGTTCTTGTACATATGAACACTTGATGTTGATTGCATCATGGGTCTTTTTGTTCGTCCTGGTTGGTTTCATCCTTTGATGGATTTTATGAAATACAATCGATTTCGGGTCACCTTTTCATGTTATTCACAAATGTTTGTGACTAGAATTATAAAACTCGAAAGAAAGGAATAACATTTTCATTTAGTACTTCATGTAAAATGTACAAGTATATACATATACAAAAATAAGAAAAATGATGGAAAAAAACTTGATGTTTTTTGTTCACCATATTTCTCTATCACATATTCACATTCTCTCTAGTAGAAATTAAATTGTTTAATAATCATTTCTAATTTCAAACCAAAAAAATGGCACAAGTTATTTAGTTTTGGCTTCCTTTAACTTCTTATCAACAGCTTCCTTCGTAGGCAATGATGGGATCGCTCCTCTCTCTGTCACCGTGATGGCCCCACAAACATTTGCAAATTCTAATGCATCTCTCAGCTTCTTCTCATCCTAAAATATGGGGCATGACGTACATAAATCGTTCAAGAATCAATATATTTAGAAAATAATCGAACAAATGAAGCCATTTTTAAAAAATATTACCTTGAATAACTGAATATTTGAAGCCAAATTGTAAAGAAGTCCTCCAACAAAAGCATCACCCGCACCCGTTGTATCAACACACTTCACCTTAACACCACCAACTTTCCCATGAAAATCCTGAAAAAAAAACCTTAAAAATTAATAATATCATCTAAAGATAATTACCCCAATAAACATATTTAAAAAGTAGCGTTAAATTGACAAGAATAACCTTGGTGTAATATCTGCACCCATTAGGACCTTCGGTGACTATCAACAACTTAAGATTTTGGTGAAAAAGCTTGGTCAAGACAACGTTGTCATCGTACGGATCATCACCTCCAGTCAAGAACACAATTTCATCCTCACTGATCTGAAATTTCCCAAAAACCCCATTAAAGTTTAAAGTCAAAAAAAGTCAACCCACTATGAAAGTTTCTACCTTGATGAGATCGGCTTCTTCCCAAATGCTCATGATGCCTTTTCGAGCAGCTTCAGGTGATGGCCATAGAGCAAGTCTCAAATTAGGATCATATGAAAGAATGCATCCTGCCTTTTTGGCAATTTTCATTGCAGCTATGTGAGCTGATTTGCATGGTTCTTCAATCAAACTAATGGATCCGTAGTGAAAGATTGTTGACTGGTCAAATAACAAAAGAATGGACACAAAATTGTTATTAAATGTGAATGGATACAATTTTTCTTTTTGTTATTGTATACCTTCTTGATTAAATCCGTATCAAGTTCTGCTTCTGTGAGAAGCATGTCAGCGCTTGGATTACGGAAGAACATGAACTCACGTTCTCCATCGGCTCTTAGGGTTACAAATGCAAGAGCGGTTCTTGCTTGTTTGTCAAATCTCATTCCTGAATTATTGACGTTGTTTTCTTTAAGGATGTTAGCCAACATGCGACCAAATTCGTCGTCCCCGACCTTGCCGAGAAAACCTGCAAATCCTCCCAATCTTGATATACAAACCGCAACGTTCGCCGGAGCGCCGCCGGGAGCTTTCTTGAATCCGGGAGCCTCCGCCAATGAAACACCGGAGACTGTGGGGACGAAGTCGATCAAAAGTTCTCCAAAACACACCACCTGCGGACTCTTCTTTCGTTCTCTTCCCTCCTCCGACCCTACATTACCGAAATTCTTTCGTTCTCTTCCCTCCTCCGACCCTACATTACCGAAATTCAACAACTCAATCAAAAATCGGTTATGAAAAGGCAAAGAGAATAGTGAATTGGGAAATTTGGGGGGTGACTTACTTGGGCTCAGTAATAAATCTTTAGCGCTCTTTACACGCTTGAAGTCAACCTTCGCGGATCGATTGGAGATGGTTGGAAGACAATAGCCGGTTTTGTTGGTGCTGGAAGACGTGTTCGATTGATCCATTTTTGCAGATAGATTGAATTATAAAGCTCCTGAGAGATGAATTTGGAGGAGAACAATCGAGAAATAATACTGTTAATGTGGTTTGTTTTGGTGTTGAATGTTTACATGTGCTGGGGATATGGCAAGTGACGAAGACCCGTAAATTTCTAATCCTAAATTCCTAAGAAGACAAATAAAATTGGTGAGGTTTGTTGTTTCTCTGATTCCTGTTATGGTGAATAGGTTAAAAGAATGGTTGGATTGTTCATAATCAACCGATGGTCCCAATTTCATCTCTAAATATAGTGATATCCAACTACATCGATCAATCCCTTCTACCTTAATCAAAATCCGTATTGTACGCTAGATCACCGTGGCCTCCATCATCTTCGGCCGGTATAAGATCCTCCAATCCACCGCCTCTAGTTTAGGGGTTCAAGCAGTCAGTGGGATATGGCCATATGGGCATTGTTTGTATGCATTTGGGGGTTTAATGTTTTAAAGTTTAAACTTGCTTTATAGGTTATGAGTCATTATGAACGATTTTGTGGGGTTTCAATTTTCAAATCAATTGACGTGGAAATAGGGTCTTGAATCCACCGAAAGAAAGCTTCATTAAAAGTCAAGGGACTTCAAAGTGTCAAGATCAAAAGGTAGAAGTAGAACCATCTTCTCAACATTAAATAAAGTTTAAACTTGCTTTATAGGTTATGAGTCATCATGAACGATGTTGTGGGGTTTCAAATCAATTGACGTGGAAATAGGGTCTTGAATCCACCGAAAGAAAGCTTCATTAAAACTAAAAGTCAAGGGACTTCAAAGTGTCAAGATCAAAAGGTAGAAGTAGAACCATCTTCTCAACATTAAATAAAGGAAACTACTATTTGTATCCTCCTCTACGGATATATAGCTGAAGAAAAAAATGAATTATGATACGATGAGAGTTAAATCAATTTGTAATTGTCATATTCTGTCTCTTTACCATCCCACGGTCAAAACTCCAATTTTGGTTAGGGTTGGGAGGACAATTATTGTTTAATCATTTTGTCAATGACAATAACGTCAAACATAATTATTTTATTTGACGTAATCGTATGCGGAGCTCGTCCCCGGAACGTCATACAGACTCGAGGATATAATCGCATGTTATGCACATTCGTACAACATAGTTTAGCCGATTTTTTTTCTTTTTATTTGATTTTATTTATTTATTTTTTAAAATATTTATTTAACTTTTAATAGATTTGATTTTTAGTTTTTATTATTTTTTTCAGATTTATTATTATTTTTTTCAGATTTTTTTCATTTTTTTTTGTTTTTTCCTTTTTTTTTCCATTTTTCATTTGTTTTTTTTACTATTTTTAAACTTTTTTTTTTGTTTAAAACTATCTTTTCTCTTTTTAACTTGTTTGCATTATTAGATATAAGATTCATAACAAGTTTTGGATTTTGGATCATAACAAATTTTGGATATTGGATTATAACAAGTTTTTAATATTGGATCATAAGTTTTGGGTCATTATGTTTAAGAATGATAATATTTACGACATAATAAGTTTTGATCTTACCATTTTTGGATCATTATAACTTTTGAATATTAAAAGTTTCTTATATTTTTTTTTGAACGCCAAATATATCCTACTCCTAAATTACTCCTTGTTATGTTAGTGCCAGGGTTTGAACCCTGGACCTCCTTGTTAGTAACACTCCTTGTTAGCCAATATTTTGATTCATAACATATGTGGATGTTGAAATGATCCATAATTTAAGACACATTTTTGGATCATTTTAAAATTTGAATCATAATAAGTTCGAGTCATAACATTTTTGTATTATAATAAGTTTTTATTCATAAAAGATATAGTTCATAATAGTTTGAATCATAAAACATATTTTGGTTCTTAATATTTTTGGATCATAGACCTTTTTTTTTTTGCTAATATGATGAGTTTTTTAGTTAAAAATAAAATATATACACTTAAAAAGCTTATTCAGAAAAATTATATTTACAAACTTACTAATATAATGTCTAGAATGATTCCTTAAATTTTCATAATTTTTAGAGATTTTTTTTTTACTTTTTTATAGAAATAAAAAAGAAAAAAGAAATTTTCAAATTTTCATGATGGTGTTGTTATGTAAAAAATTAAATTTCAAGAACATTGGTTTTTTCATAATTTTTTTTGTAAAAAGAAAAAAATATGACCCAAAAAGCTGATGGAAATAAAACAAAACTCACTTAATCATATTACTATAAGTGTTGCAAATATGGTAGGGGTCTCATTTAGATTACCATAATACCCTTCTTTATTTGTGTTAATCACACAATAGTTTCGATTTTTAGTCAAGTAACCCCTCAAAACTTTTAAGATATATCAATTTCTTTACATTGAATTCTTTACTGTCCGTCGCATTGCGCGGGTACCGCACTAGTGTTTTATGTGTGTGTGTGTGTGTGTGTGTGTGTGTGTCTGTGTGTCTGTGTCTGTGTCTAAATATATATATATATATATATATATATATATATATATATATATATATATATATATATATATATATATATATATATATATATATATATATATATATATATATATATATATATATAGGGTAAAGTTCAATTGAGAACCTAAAAAAGCCTAGGAACCTAAGAACCCATTTTATGAACTTTTTTTCTACACAATATTTTTCAAAAAAAATATACCAAAATTTTTGTTATGATGCGTCTAGAAGATTTCAAAAAAAAAAATTCAAAAAAAAATCATTTTTTTAATTTTTTTTTTTCATGAGTTTAGGGTTTAGAGTTTAGGGTTTAAGGTTTAGGGTTTAGGTTTAGGGTTTAGGGTTTAGAAATCTCTTAGACGCTTTAAATAAAAAAATTGGATGCAAAAAAAAATCATTTATTATTATTTTTTTTCATATGGGTTTAGGGTTTAGGGTTTAGGTTTAGGGTTTAGGGTTTAGGGTTTAAGTTTAGGGTTTAGGGTTTAGGGTTTAGGGTTTAAGGTTTAGAAATCTCTTAGACGCTTTAAATAAAAAAATTGGATGCAATTTTTTTTGAAAAATATTGTGTATAAAAAAAGTTCCTAGGTTCCTAGGGTTTTTTAGGTTCTCTCATGATCTCGACCCTATATATATATATATATATATATATATATATATATATATATATATATATATATATATATATATATATATATATATATATATATATATATATATATATATATATATATATATATATATATATATATATATCCTATTCTAATAAATAAGTAACTCAAAGTCACATGTCATCTCCTTATTGAATTTTCCACATGTCATTTTGTCATAATTTAAATTTTCTTAAAAAAACTAATTGGTTTGAAACGTTTCTAACTTTTTAATGATTGGTTTAATTATCATTCAATTTCAAAATTAATTGTCATCATTCAATTTCAAAATTAGTTGTTTTTTAATATCATATTATTTTTTAATGCGTAAAATGATTTGGGAGACAATAGAGAGGCAATTGACGTCATAATATTTTGAAGAATGATTCCAATAATAATAGTTAATTTAATTTTAGTACCGGTGACATTCTCATAATCAATTATATTTATCAAAATACAAAGTCGTAATAGTAAAAGTCAAAAGAAAGATGTTACGATACACAAACAAATTTTTCTGTAGAATTATTAATGTTTAGATATTCTTAATTAATACTTTTTTTGTATCATCCCGTGTAATACACGGGACTTACAACTAATATATATATATATATATATATATATATATATATATATATATATATATATATATATATATATATATATATATATATATATATATATATATATATATATATATATATATATATATATATATAAAATCAGGTTCTTTTGAGAACCAAAAGATTCCTGAGAACTTTAGGAACTCTTTTTCATGATAAATTTTTTCAATTTTTTAGAAAACACAAAAATGCATACATATATATGCATTCGTTGAGAAATTTTCGAAAAAATGTGCATAACGATAGATGTGCATATGTGCACATTTTACGTCAAAATACTTAACGTAAAATGTGCACATATGCATATCTATCGAATATGCATATTTTTTCTAATTTTTTCCAGCAAATGCACATAAATATCTGTGGTTTAGAGTTTTTTTTTAAATTGAAAAAAATTATGAGGGAAAAACATTCTTAGAGTTTTCGGGAATCTTTTGGTTCTCAAATGGCTCTATAACGTTTTCGAAGTTGGTTTAAAAGGTCTTTAATTTTTTTTTCTGCTTTTGAGGGGCATAAAGTCTGTAATGACCTGTTCATTTGTTCCCTTTTAACTTCAGTTAACGGTTTGCAAAGACATGTAATATAATACCGTTGATGTGGCTGCCATGTAAGAAGGAACATTACTGATGTAGCTGCCACATAAGAATATACAAAATGTTTTCTAAAATCACATGAACAGAATATATAAGTTGCTCAAAAGGAATATTACAATATCATAAACGAATATCAAATTTGTAACAAATTGAATATGGAGACTCAATTAGATACACAGATGATATCACAAACACAGAAATTCACCAACAAATCTGACAGCAGGGATGATATGACAATCATCAAAGGAATTCGCAGCAAATCCAAACATTACCTCGCCTCTTGATCTCCATCTTAAGGTCGTATCCTCCTTCAATGGCAACCCTTTCACCCAGCTTCCTAACCCTATTCCCTTCGTTAACCCTAATACTAAACAACATATTCAACCGCCAGCCCCTGTTCCTACAATCGAAACCCTCATCTTCTTCACCCCCTTCCAAGTTTAGCAGAGAGGGTCCCGTTTATGGAAATCGATTCGGCGTTGATTTTGAGTATGTCGAAGAGCGATGGTTTCCAATCGACCTTAATAAAATCACTAAAGCCACCCTTACAAATCGAACCCACATGAACTCGAACCCAACATTACAATCTAACACATATAAAATGGAATCCACCAAGCTCTATAGGCTACCTTGGATCCGGAAATACACAAGATAACAACCTTGCTACCATAATTGCAGCCATGGTTGCGTCTGATGGAATCTTTGCCGCCGATCTCGTCTTATTTTATCATTTCCATCAACCTTGTCTAATCCAAAATTTGATTTAATCACTCTCGCCGCCACCATCGATCTTGTATTCTTTCTACATCATTGCTGCAGTCGTTCTCTTTTTTTTCTTTCCATCGCAGTACACAAGCACAAATGAAATATCCCTATATTTTGACTAGGTCAAACTGAAATAAATAAAAAAAACCAACAAGGATGGCGATATATGCAAGATTAAGCCAGGTCATTTTTATTGATCTCTTTATTAAAGATTAAGTTAAGTCATCCTTTATTTACCGGTAACTCAAATTAAAAGGGACCAAATGAACAGCTAATTATAGACTTTATGCCCCTCAAAAGCAGTAAAAAAAAACCTTTCGAACATTTTAAACCAATTTCGGAAACATTATAGGTTACAATGTCATTTTGCCTATATATATATATATATATATATATATATATATATATATATATATATATATACACACACACACACACACACACACACACACTCACACACATCTGTGTGTGATTAGGAAGATCTACGATCGACATTGAATCTGATTAGATAAGATATCACATATAATTACTCTTTTAATATTGAAATGTTCTTATCTAATCAGATTCAATCTAGACCGTTGTTCTTACTGATCGAATGGCTAGAAGTGGTTCTCATGTTCTGATAGTAACTATAGTTCTCATTTGAAGCTAACTCTTCCTCTATCTATCTATCTCTTTCTCTCTCTCTCTCTATATATATATATATATATATATATATATATATATATATATATATATATATATATATATATATATATATATATATATATATATATATATATATGTATATATATATATATATATATATATATATATGTATATATATATATATGTATATATATATATATATATATATATATATATATATATATATATATATATATATATATATATGTATATATATATATATATATATATATATATATATATATGTATATATATATATATATATATATATATATATATATATATATATATATATATATATATATATATATATATATATATATATATATATGGCTAGGATCAAATATATCCATACAAGTATTGTGTAACCGTGAAACTCAATCTGGACCACTCATTTAAAACACATTCTTTTAAGAATGTACAAAATTTAGTTCATTCTTTTAAGAATGGTAAAAACTCATTATGTCAAAAACTTATTCTGTTAAGAATGTGTTTTTTTCATTGTTACGAGAATGAAATCCGATGGCCAGGATTTGGTTACAAGGTAACACAATAATTGTTATTCTTATTATAACCTAGCCCTATATATATATATATATATATATATATATATATATATATATATATATATATATATATATATATATATATATATATATATATATATATATATATCATGAAAAAGTGTGTATCATGTGATATTACTTGAATTTTTTGCTAAAATCTTGTGTTTATCGATTTTATGGAAAAAT
Source organism: Cichorium intybus (assembly GCA_023525715.1). Classification (NCBI taxonomy): domain Eukaryota; kingdom Viridiplantae; phylum Streptophyta; class Magnoliopsida; order Asterales; family Asteraceae; genus Cichorium; species Cichorium intybus. Next base: position 19,697,894 of record CM042011.1, read on the forward strand.
ATCGGCATTTATATTCTAATTTTCTATTTGTTGAATGCAATTTTTATTGGTCAAGATATTTGTTGAAAACTATTTTGCATTTTTTGTTGTAATATACGTAATGTAAGTGATTTAGGTTTTATGATTTTCATACATGTTCTAAATTTAGAATATGAATACCAATTGGTAGTTGACCATTTGTCGTCGAAATAAGACATTATATTCTTGTTTTAAACATAACTAGTAGGCAACCCGTGCTATGCACGGGTCGGCTAGAAAAGTTGCGTGTCGATTTTGTAGATTCAATTATCCTCATCTAATGTGCCTTTAATTTGATATTAACTTTAATAGAAAGAAAGAAAGATAGGATGCTATATTACACAAACAAACAAAAGTACATTGCTATTTCTCGCATTCAGCCAAAAAGTAGGAAAGTAAGTTTGTTACCATCATCATAAACTTTGTTGCTTTCAGGAGCATTAACAACCACAGGGGTTGATGTTTCTGGTTCAGGTGAAGGCTTTGCAGGCCTAAAAGCATAAGAGAATACGTAAGCATAAGAGAAATATACTTTCATATAAACGACATTTCGAATAATGAGCCATATGCAAGAAATACCAATGTACTTATATTTATGTGTGTATATTAGCATCGGACTTTCATTACTTTGTATTAAAGCATTGTACTTTGACAAATCCACCAAGTTATAGCATTGTGGCTCAACTTTTTTGTTATTAGAACATTATGCCTTGAAAAATCTACCCAAATATAGGTGAAAATTGCTATGATTTGGTAGATTTTTTAAGGTACAATCTTGTATGTAACCTAGAAAAAATGACTTCTGCATATTTCAACACAAAATAATTTCAACTATATAGTTATAATTTACAAATAAGCCATTATATACCTTGGTTCCAACTTTATATGTAATTTTGTCGTGAAACATAGATCTGATTTCGTTATCTATGGTCGTATTTGTGAGCGGGAGTAAAGACGCAGCCAACCACAAAAAGGAGCCTACAAAAAAAAAGGACCAAATTCAGCAAACAATAAACTAAAGTTAGATAAATTGGCTAAATGCAAGAAACAACATACTTCTATTTTTCTTGTTTATTATATCATCATACTTTCTTTTCAGTCTACCCATTGTACTTCCAATTTTTTTCTTAAAGAGGCATTGCAGTTTAGTAATGCATCCAATTATAACATGTGACGACCCGGGAGCGGATCCACCACCCCTTCACTTTCTTTGCTGGACGGGAAGATGCGAAGATGGGAACATTCTATTCCGAAAGTCAGGTCAATGCCGACAATAGATAGTAGATAATGAGAGTAAGTTGCTTACCGAATGATCTTGAGACTCGGCAAATAAGCGAATGGCATCATCAGCTGCTCCAGTAGCAATTATGCCTTCCCTTGATCAATGGACAGAGAAAATTGTCCAATGATGATAACCAGACATCGTGCAAACGTGTCTCCTGGCAAAAAAAAATTAATAAAAAATAGACCAATATATTGCACATGAATAGTTTTTTTTATTCATTAGAAACAAACAATCATCTTACCACAATGCATTGCCATCACCAGATTGCAATTTTATAATGTCCACATCCCACACCTTAATCGTGAGATCATCACTGCAAATTTAACCGCATTTATTGAATTATCAAACTAATTATTAGCAATTAAATTGATAATAAGTTAACATTTTATCTCTGCTGCTGTTAAAAGATAACGCCCATACTGTAGGTGAGTGTCCACTCAAAATCATTTTGATTAATTTATTAGATTATAACATGATAATGCTATTTGATGAAAACTATGCTGAGCTGGCTACCTGTTTGATTCACAAGTCTAATCGTCACTATCACCATCATCTGCCCAAACCTTAATGGTGTTATCATAGCTACAAGAGAATAAAACATCTACAGTTGGATGCCATTGGACCATTTTAACATCTTGTGTATGTCCTTGAAGTACTGAAACACAGTCAAATTCCCAAATCTAAACACATTTGTCTCGGCTACAAGTTGTTGATGTCGAGTTTGATCTATAGCATGCACCAAATCAAAAGGTTAAAATTTAGAATCAAAATATGACGATTTACCAAATCAAAATAATTAAGATTTACAAATGTTCTTGTTTTGGTGAAATCTGTAGCAATCATGGCAAATTTGGAATAAATCAACGTTTTTTTTCTCGATAGAGAAATTAGGGTTATTTGTCTTGTTCTTTATAGAGAAATTAAAACTTACCATAGAAAAAATATGAATATCTAACCAATCCAGAAGCTGATATCGGGTTCTAGAAAGCAAAAAAGATGGAAAATTTCCAAAAAAGAAACCATTGTTCACCAACATTAAATGTGCGCCACCAAGAGCAAGATTAGAAGAAGAAGCAGAAGAAGAGATGAACGTTGTTTACCAGAGATTCTAAAAAGATTTAGTTCATGGTCAGAGTTGAAATATATCCATCAGCTTCTAAGTGGGTCGGGGTGGGTCGGTTCGCGTTGCGTTTTATTGTGCTCTCATTTCAACCAATTAAGCCTAGAAATTACATAAAAATAAACGAAAATCAGGTGCTATAATAAACAAATAAAACAAAGTACGTTGCTAATTCTTAAAATAATCCAACTGTAAGACGAATTCACACGCCCATCATAATGACTCAATTGAAACGATGTTTTTTGAAGCAATTATTTTTTGCAAAAACCGGACAAACGGTGCAAGTTTTTATAAGGACCAAATATGTTATAGCATTTATAAGGACCGACTCTGTTATTTTGTTTAAAAAAATCTGTTATTTTCTGAATAAAATGATTTTTTGAAAAAAAATGTATTTTCTTGTTAATAGCAACCTACTAATTATCAAAATTGTCCGACAATGTACAATTTTCTGTTTTTCGTACTGCATATTACTGAAATGGCCCTTGATGGTAATTTTTTTTAGAAGGGCTGCCTATTTTTGGACAATATTTCATATTATTTAGCATCATACTTTAGAAAGTAGTGCTAATAATAGCAGCCTACTTTCTAAATGGATGAAAATAACTATTTTTCTGTAGTCTGGTAACAAAGAACCCTTAATTAGTTCAAATGACAGGAATGGTGCGTCATGTTGAAGAATTTTTTTAAAATGCTAAAATTTACAGAAATGGTCCAATTTTTTACAAACATTTCATCTTTTTTAGCATCATACTATGTAAATTGTGTTAATAATAGTAGCCTACTTTGCAAATGAACACATTTAAGCAAGAATGAAGACATTTAAGCACTAATATATACAAAAAAATTGATTCCAGCAATCAAATACACACAAAAATCATACTTCAGCAATAAAATACAAACAAAAATATGATTTTAGCAATAATTTTAATCCAATAAAATGGCTTTTGTGTGCATATTGTTGCTGAAAGTACCTTGTGCTTTTATGTATTTTGCCTTTCACAAAAAGGAGGTAACCATGATAAATGACTTTTATATATGATTAGAGAATTTCAAAGTAGTTATTAGAATCATACCCGAAGCCCCCCACATTTGTTGGCTATTGTCTCAGCAATTTTAAGAGCTCTTTTCAGGTCAAAAGAATGTATGACAGATATTATGAATTCTCGACTTAATCTTTCAGCCACCTTCAAGATAATATGTTTTTAGAAAGCTATTGAATTTAATTACAAAAATATAAAATTAAAAGTACTGTGTAGATAAACAGTAATAGAATGATGCAACCCATGTAAATTTGATAATAAAGACAAACTAAACCTAGAAATTACTCACTTAAGCACTAATCTAACATATAAAATATTTAAGATGTAACTTACTGCAACTGCTTGCTGTCTTCCAACATCATTTAGGTTAATATCTAAATGTCCCTGGTCAACATGAAGGATAAAAAATTTTAGAAGAGATATGAGAAAGACAAACTTTATACTAAATTTAATTCATGGAAACAGAGGTAAAAGATCTGAAAGTACATGAAACATCTACCCAAATCAATGAAGCTTTCAATGAAGCAATAAACAAATCAGAATTAATATGTGGGACCATGTCCTCCTTTTCAAAGTACATTGCTAAACATAGTATGATGCAATAAACAAATTTATTTGATTCAAAGCTTTCAATGTTTCATAGTATGACGCAATAAACAAATCAGAATTTTCTTATTAATACCTCTAACTGATATGATCTTTTTAACCTCTCGTTGATCACCAGGTGGATAAATACAAAAAGGTCCCTAAATACAACTTTGCCAGATTTTGAATCAACCCAAAAGCAAGATAAAAGAAGATTAAACTTATACATAATTGCCAAATAGAAAAGGCCCAACGATTTACTTCGACAAGTAAACTATCTATTGTGACTTATATGACCCTTGATACCTGGGATGCAAATAATCACTATAAGTGGAAAATTTTTAGAATATATTTTCCAATGTCACTGTAGTTATATAAAAAAGAAGTTGTGATAAAACGATTTGACATGTTAAGTAGGAAAAAAGATGGATTATTGAGTATATGGAAACTGATGACCAGTTTACCCCTTTTTTATTTCAACACTCGGCAAAATAACATGAAATAGTGATATAGCAGCAAGATGAAACACATACCTTTGTCAATTACCTATAAATTTGATACCACCAGAAACGTAGGCAAAGAATGGAGCATCAATCGTCAACAACATTAGAACCCAATAACTACTTTCTCATCGGGTATAGCAATAGAAACAGTGTGATAGATCTTAATTGTCTCGTCAGTCGATCTTAATTTCCACCGTCGTTAGCACCCTAATTGAATAACAAAACTACAAATCAAAATCCTGATCGATTAACCAGTCTTAACAAACACGATAATTTTTACAAAAGAAAAGGAGTCACAGTTATGGTGAAATTTCAAAGTAAAATCAAGTAAGAGTAAGAAAACCTTCATCTTCATTGTTGTTGATGTAACTGGAAACACCCACCGTTGAAACAACAATCACCGTCACCAAAACAGTTAAAACCCTCCACCACCGTCTTCCTTGCTTCTTATCACCACCGCTTTGTTCCCGGTCACAATCAAACAACACCTCTATAGCCTCTTCCACACAAGATGGCGGCATCGCCGCTTTATGAATCATCTCCGATGGCTGCACCACCTCCTCAAACATCTCCGATGATGGCATCGCCGCTTTATGAAAAATTTCAGATGGCGATAGCATCACTTCGTATAACATCGTAGGATTTTCGTAGACTTTCCACTCATCATTCACGGCCTCTCTCTGCCCCTGAAGTTCATTTTTGCATGCACAGTGTTCACAGACAGAACTGCTTTCGCTATCGTCATTCTCATACAAAATTGTAGAGGGAGAGTTCGACTGGGAAAATTCGGCCTCCACTTCTTCTAGTCTTCCTTCGATTTCTGATAAATCGTGCGAGGTTGAATCGTGAGAAGCATTTTCGGCGGTGAGGAGGTTTTTGAAGAACGCAATCTTTTTTTCGATATCTTCGGCCAGGCGTATCAGGGGGTAAATTGGTGAATTGAACCACTTCTGCTTCAATTTCAAGTAGTTTCTTCTACAACTTCAAGTATGTCTTTGTTATCTTCAATGGAGTTCGTGATGCTGCGTCCATTTTGTTGAAGACGAAGGGGCTGAATGTGGCGGTGGGAGGCGGTTGTAGGAGGAACTTCTCTTGGTTGTTCTTTATGGTGGCGGTTGGCGGTTGTAGAAGCATCCATGAATCTTCAGAGAGAGACGAACGTGTTGATCGAGATTTGGGGAGAATGGGGCTAAACCACAAGAGGAAGATAAAGGGGGAGGAAGTGAAGCGGTGGGAGGAAAAAAAACGTTACACCAAATCACCAAAATCACGCAAATTATAAAAGAAGAGAAGGCCAAGGGATGCAAGAAACCACTAAGAACGGGAATTCACCACAGTCGCCTCAAAGAGAAGCAACCGACAAAGAAAGGAAGACGAATCGGTAGATATGTAAGTAAAAACCTTACAGACGCAAAGGTTGAAGAAAGCAAGAGAATACGGTGACTCGAGTGAGAGGTGAGGAGAGGTATGCAACCGACAACAAAAGGAAAGGAAACGTCAGGACATCCTAAAGAAGAAGGAGGTATGGAACACGTGTACTATCTATGTGAAGAGGACCCAATTAAAAAAGAAACCCAAAAGAAGCGTGACAACAACCGGAAAGAAAACTCGGCTGTAACGTTTCAAATAAAGACGGATTTTAATTAATAGAATAATGGATTTTATATTTCTCTGTGTTAGAATTTTTACATGTGTGACTGTGCGTGTAGTGTCTAGGATAAAATTATTGAATGCTTAATATTAACAATTTATGCTATATTTTTGCTTGTCAAAGTGATAAAATTTTTGTAATAAATTTTATATGCTTGAATGCTACTTGGACTTGTTTATGTAGGAAAGTTGTGTAACTTTAGGTAATTATTTTAAAGTTTGTGATTGAAAATTATGTGCAATACGTGAACGTCTTGTTTGAATTATTTGCAAAATTTTCAACTTTCACAATGTGTGTGTCAATAGTTTTTTTTTTTTTTTTTGAACAGCAAATCTATCATACTCCTAAATTTCTCCTTGTTATGTTAGTGTCAGGGTTTGAACTCATGACCTCCTAGTTAGTATATCACCTTGTTAGCATTCAACTTTCTATGTTGACTTCAAGTCTTTCTGACTTAAAACTACGTGACTTGCTTGTAATTAATTAATATGTAACTCGTGTGTCCAAATTAAATTTAGCCAAACAAATTTACTTGCTTGATATTTTTTTTTCTAGATTTATTTAATGTAACAAATGTGTTTTTTGTTGTAGAAACATGTATCATGTCACATGATTTTCTTTGCTCAAATATTAACATTGACTTACTTGAATTTATATGATAGAAATTAGTCACTTTGTGTTATTTGGTAATTGACATTTTTCGTGTGATTTCTTGTGTGAAATTAAATGTCTAACCTTTTGGGTATTTATAATACGACATGTTTAATTGGAAATAAATGTGTTTGTCATGAATTGTAATTTGAGTACTTGTTATTTGAAATGTTTGGTATTATTTCATTCACAATGTAACATGTCCTCACCCGATTGGTTTGTTGATACAAGCGCATCTGTGCACATGACTCCCTCCGCCTCAAATCTAAACACGGCTGCTCCTTATTCTGGTAATGCATCTGTCTTTTTCGGTAATGGTCATGATGCTTTTATTTCTTATGTTGGAAATTCTTATATTTCTCCTAACATCTCCTTGCACAATGTTCTTGTGGTTCCCCAAACTTACCAAAAGTTTGCTCTCTGTTGGAAAACTTACAGAAGATAATGAGGTTGATGTTTTATTTTCTAATCCTTCATTTATTATTCAGAATCGTCACTCAAAGGAGATGTTGGCTTAAGGCAGGCGTAAACATGGACTTTATGTTTTAGAGCATGGTCAACAAGCTTTTTTGGCAAAACTTTCTTCCAGACGCCTACAAGCTTCTTTTGAAATCCGGCATAATCGTTTAGGTCATGTGTCTTATGAGGTTAATTCTGTTTTAAATAAGACTGGTTGTTTATCCACTACTTCTCTTTTACCTAAGCCGAACACATGCTCCTCTTGCCAATTATCCAAGAGTAAACGCTTGTCATTTGATCTAAATTTACAACGTTCTTTACATGTTTTAGATTTGGTTCATTGTGATTTATGGGGTCCGTCACATGTTGATTCTATGTATGGTTTTCGTTACTATGCAATATTTGCTGATGATTATTCCAGGTTTACATGGTTTTATCCCTTGAAGAAAAAATCTGATTTTTATAACGTGCTTGAAAGCTTTGTTGCCTTGGTTCAAACTCAATTTCCATGCAAAGTCAAAAAATTTCAATCCGATGGAGGAACTGAATTTACAAATGGCCGTGTGAAATATTTCTTCAACACAAATGGTACTCATCATCGCATGTCTTGTCCTTACACACCTCAACAGAATGGTAGAGCTAAACGAAAGCATTGTCATATTACTGAAACCGGATTAGCAATGATGTTTAATGCTCAGATTACAGCAATACTTTGGACACATGCTTTTAGTTTTGCTGCTTACATTATAAAATGGGTTCCCTCCAAGCTTCTTAACAACAAGTAGCCTTACGAGTTACTTTTCTCTACTCAACCAAATTATGGTAATTTTCACATTTTTAGTTACTGTGTGTTTCCATATCCCAGGGATTATTCGACTAACAAGATTTCTCCAAGAAGTTCACATTGTGTGTTTATTGGTTATAACACTCAATATAAAGGCTATCAATGTCTCGATTTATCCACATGTCAGATTTACATTACTCGGCATGCGCAGTTTGATGAGACTTCTTTTCCTTTTTCGGATACTCGATCTGCCTCACCATCGGCTGCCCTTCTTCTCTCCACATATTGCGATGACCACATCATCCCTTCACTATCTTTTACGGAATCCTCTATCACCACCCCATCCATCGCTACTCCTTGCGAGTTATGTTTTACTCATGACCCGTTGCCTCCTGAATCTCTGGTACACTCACCACAAGCTTCACCGGTGTCTACACCACCTACTTCTCATGCATCGACGCTGTCACCACACCATCATCTTCACCGCCACCTGCTGCTGTTGCTGGTCATCACATGGTGACACGAGCCAAAGTTGGTATTTTTAAACCTTGCCATTTTGCTGATTTATCTTACTTTGAAAAATCAGCTTTGCATCATGCTTTGTTCGCCTCAAAAGAACCCAAAGGGTTTAAATCTGCATCCAAAGATCCTAAGTGGTTCGCTGCTATGTGTGAAGAAATGAAGGCTCTACACCAAAATTCCACTTAGGAACTCATCCATAGGCCCTCTAGCACTAATATTGTTGGTTCCAAGTGGGTATTCCGCACAAAATTTATGCTGATGGTTCTCTAGATAAATATAAAACGCGTCTCGTTGCTCAGGGCTCACTCAAGTCCCTGGTTTGGACTACTCTTCCACTTTCAGTCCTGTTGTTAAGGCCTCCACCGTGTGCATTATTCTTTCTCTTGTTAATCTTCATAAATGGCCTCTGCATCAACTTGATGTTAAAAATGCATTACTCAACGGTAATATTTTTGATACTGTTTACATGGAACAGCCGCCTGGCTTTGTTGATTCTCGCTTCCCCAATCATGTGTGTTGCTTAAATAAAGCTCTTTATGGGCTTAAACAAGCTCCTAGAGCTTGGTTTCAACGCCTCAACTCTTTTCTCTTAAGCATTGGGTTTTCTTGTAGTATAGCTGATCCTTCCTTGTTTATTTTTAAAAAGGATTCTATCATTCTTTATTTGCTGGTTTATGTAGACGATATCATTATTACTATAAATGATATCTCTATTATGCAAAACTTTATTGTTCGCTTAAACAAGGAATTCCCCATCACTGATCTTGGGGAATTAAACTGCTTTCTTGGTCTTGAAGTCTCTTATAATTCTCATGGAATTTTTCTTAGTCAATCTAAGTATGCTCATGATATTCTTGCTCGTGTTCACTTACTAGATGCTAAACTAGTTGCAACACCCCTCTCCACTTCGACATATTTTACCAGTCAAGGCGTTCCTTTTTCCGATCAAACGTTGTATCGTTCACTTGTTAGAGCACTTCAATACCTCACCGTCACTCGAACTGACTTGTCTTATGTTTTCAATCACGTGAGTCAGTTTTTGGATGCTCCAATGGATGATCACTTTCAATCTGTTAAAAGGATTCTTCGTTATGTCAAAGGGACTATCTCTTATGGTCTCACCTTCTCTCATGCCTCTACTCCGACCATCTTGGGTTACTCTGATGCTGACTGGGCCCGTTGCATTGAGACACGTAGTTCAACTTATGGTTACTCCATTTTTCTTGGTGGAAATTTAATATCATGGAGTGCTAAGAAGCATCCAACTATGTCTCATTCTAGTTGTGAATCTGAATATCGGGCTTTGGCTAACACTGCTGCTGAAATTATCTGGATCACTCATTTGCTTTGTGAGTTGCATGTTCTTCCCCCGAGCCTCCGACTCTTTTATGTGATAACCGAAGTGCCCTTTTCCTCAGTCAAAATCCTATTTCTCACAAGCGTGCCAAGCATATTGATATTGACTATCATTTTGTTTGGGAACTAGTTTTATCCGGAAAACTTCACACTCGTTATGTTTCTACGCACTTGCAACTTGCTGACAGCTTTACAAAGAGCCTTCCTCGACCACTGTTTGAAGATTTTCGTTCCAAGCTCTGGGTTGGACTTCCCCCTCCTTCGCTTGCCCGAGAGGGGGGGGGGGGGTAATAGAGTTAATCCTTCGCTTGCCCGAGGGGGGGGTAATAGAGTTAATTTTATCTTGTCGTAGTTTATAGGATACTAGGCGAATGTCCATGCGTTGCGCAGAATACAATAATGTAATTAAAATGTTGACATATATGTTATTAATAACTATGTCATTTTCATTAACTTTAAATAATTATAATTCTTATATTGAATTGTTATAAAGTATTGTAATTATTTTAAATATAAGATAAAATAGATACACATATAAATATCATCTCAATAACCTTTATTCATAGGTTGTATGTGAAAATAAATATAAATTTATGTTTTTATTGTTAATTATTATGATGTTTAATCAATTTATATATGTATAATTATATCATCTCAATTGTACCTATTACATGTTGTATATGTATAAAACTTAATATAAACTTTATTTAATATTATTATTAATTATTGTTATAGTTGTTTCATTTTAATAGAACTTATTTAATTTTTTTAAGTTTCGATGATGATTACTTTTTCAATATCAATAATTTTTTCTAGGCAAACATAATATATTTTAAAATTTTGTCTTATAGATAACTATTATTATATTAATTTATTAAAAACTTTTTGTTGGAAAAAGTTATAAATATATATTTTGTTAACTTATTTTGTTAATTTAGCATTTTAATCTAGGGTTTACATTCAAAATTACTTCGGTTAATCAATTTAGATAGATACTTTTAATATTAATTAAATAATTGATCATTCGATTATTTTTTATTTTGATCGTTATTACTATTTCAAATATTACTATTTTTTCAAGGAAACTTAATATATTTTTAAATTTTATGTTATTTATAACGATTATTATTTTTACTTAATAAAATTACTACCACTTTTATAGATTTTAATTATCATAAAATATTTTTGGTCAAAATTTTATTAGTTTGACATTTCGATTATGTTTTACCATTCTATTTGCACTTTTTTAACTATTTGAAAAGTAGTTTTCGAACAATTGTTTCAAGTTTATTCAACATTTCGATTTACGTTTTGAATTTTGCATCACTTTTTGATCACATATATTAGATTAATAATTATAATATAGTAGCATTAAAAACTATAATGTTTGACATCCAATTTAAATTAAATATGTTAAGTTGAAAGTTGAAGAATTAAGTTTAGAATATTAATTTTATTTTTAATTATCTAATATTAATTAACCAAATTGTAATCTTTATTAAAAGAAATATGAAAAGTCATAAAAGTTTCAAATGAATGTGGTGCAAGTATTTATGCTTCTTTTATAAGATGTATAGATATAGATATAGATATAGATGTGTTTATTGTAATCCATGTAATTTAGGTAGTTTGTTGTATTATCTTTGTGTATATATATATATATATATATATTGTTTAATGAATATCTCACCAATTCACGGTGATTATTAAAACCTAATAATACTATTTTCAGTGTAATCTTGCATGATTATTTGAAATTTGTTGGTGCATGATTGATTGATATTTTCAACCTATATAATTGTTATTTTTTTTATCTATGAACCGGTATATGCTTAACTTGATATATTTCCATTTTGTATCATGCTTGATTTTTTATTTCAATTGATAGTCTGTTTTCAATTGATATATTTGAGTAGAGAAAGAATATTGTATTCGATCTAATTTGAATGTTTGCATGTGATTGCAAGTTATTTGATCAAATTATAATTTTGATATCCTTTGAAATGGAGAATGATTTAAAACCCTAATAGCTTATTTTTTTTAATCATTAATTAAGGTGCTTCCTTTTGAGGGGATATTCTCTTAAGGCTGAAGGGTGTGCAAGACACCCATGACAACCCATGACAACCGCCATGTCATCGCCACGTCATAAAGACTTCCAAGACACCCATTAGGGGTGTGCAAGACTCCCATGACTACCATTTTAATTTCCACGTCACATTTATATTTTACGTTTTTTTAATTAAAACCAAACATTAAAAATTAATTAAAACCAAACATTTAAAATTAAATAAAAGACATTACATAACAATAAAAATAAAAACGACATTGCACGAAAAAAAAAACATAAAAACGACAACTCCTAAATTTTTTTTTAAAAAAACTACTTATTAAAATATTTCTTGCGTCGTTGTTCCGTCGTCAATCGGATCGCCTCGAGGTCCTCTTCGGTCTCGGATCGGCTAAACAAAACGTAATCCAACCGCGATTCCGCAATTTCGTTGTGGCGGTAGAATTGTTCAACGAGCCGGTCGACCTTTTCCTCGACATCGTCTTTCGAAGACGAGCCGGAGGCATCTCGGCTTGCTCTTTTCGCTCGGTCGCGGCCGATGGGGCGTCGAGGCGGAGGCATCTCGGTTTGTGGTTCGGTGTCGTCGTCGAGGTCGATCAAGTCTCGAGCATCCGAAATATCGTCATCCGGGGTCCTCCCACGTTTGGAACCCGTGCTCAAGTGAGGCGAATCGGGAGTTAGTAGCCATTTAGGACCGGTACGCATCAACTCCCAACATCGCATATGCTTAAACGGTTTCCCGACAACTCGCCCATATTGTTCCATAGCCGTTGTGAAAATCCCGAATTCGTTTTCGCCACTTCGTCGCATGTTCACCAAGTTGTTGTAAATGCCGTTGAACTTGGTGCACTCGATACGAAGTTTCCGCCACTTCCCGTTAATACCGTCGTTGTTTTGGTACACCCCACGACCCATCGCCGCGTGGTAGTGGTCTAAAATGCGTTCCCACAACGATGTGGAACTTTGGCTATTTCCTTTTTGCGAATCCATGGAAATAGCGAGCCACGAGCGAACCACTTGAACCTCTTCGTCGGTCGTCCACGGCACCTTCGCCTCTTGCGCGTTTCGCGTTTTGTTCTTTTGTCTATTATTTTTCTTTTTCTTTTTGGAGGAAGACGCGGGGGCTTGTGTTTCCATCACGACCTCTTCGGGTGATGCTTGTGGCGGTGGTGATGGAAGCGGTGGCGATTGTGATAGAAACGGTCGTTGGAAGGGTGCGTACGGGTAAAGTTGTGGCGGGTATTGATATTGGTTCGGTGGTGGATATGGATACGGGTATTGCGGTTGTTGCGACGAACCCGTAAGCATACTCGTAAATGTGCAATTCGTAGAAAAGTTGTAGTTGAATTCGCCGCGGGGCGTGTTCCGATTTGACGGAGGGGTGTTCGGATCGTTCTCCATCTTGAAATGTTAGTAAAATTGAGAGAGAAATTTGTGTTTGTATGTGTGTAAAATATAAAATGTGTGTGGTATGTATTTATAATATGTAAAAAAATTTAATTTTTTTTAATTACCAACGGCTCCAAAACGGCTATATTTTTGAATTTGGGCCGTCTTCAAATGTTCACCGGATGACGACGTGGGGACGCAACAGATCGAGGACGCGGGGGGGCGGGGGGGGGGGGGGGGGGGGGCGGTGTTTGCCGCGTCTTCGTCGCTGAGGTGGAGGACGCGTGGGGGCTCGCGTGCGGCATACCCCACAGCCTAAGGGAGAGCTTTTGTTTTCTTGCCTTTTGGTTCGGAAAAAAAAAGGGAAGAAGGATTGTGTGTTTATATTTAGGTTGTGGTTGCTTTTTGATTAAATCTTTTTACCCCTTTTAACCCGAAATGACATGAAATCTACACATATTTTTTGGTTTGTGTAACTCAAATGGGAACAACATTCAATTAGTCATTGCACATCTCATACACAAAAATATATGTGATATATATATATATATATATATATATATATATATATATATATATATATATATATATATATATATATATATATATATATATATATATATATATATATATATATGTTTCATACGCATATATGGCCTTCCACACAAATATTCAAGTCTCTTGACACCATTTTAGAGAATATGTAAGAATTTTACAAATCTAAAAACTATGAAAGCAACACGAATAAACATGCCTAGACACAAATTTCGTAACTCACATTGTAGTTCAAACCATTCTCCATAAAACAAAATTTCGAATCAACTTTTGTCGGGAATTTTTTTTAGAAACTAGTAACATAGTTCACAACTTTACTTTTCTTTTAAGAAGTTCTAAAGATCTCGTGAATATAAAATGTTTCAAAATTGCATAGATATTTTAAGATTTTCACAAATTCTAAATAACAAAACTTTAGTATTGCTCGGTATTTCGAAACTTTGATGAGTTTCAAAATTGATGATCATTTTATAAATTTTCAAAAAGAGTAATCAAAATAATTTACGTATTAAATAAAAATGTCACTATAGCAAATATCCCGAGTTAAATGTTTTAAGGTGAACAATACTTTTCAAGATACTTAGACGATGTGTAATATTAACATGGAGTAAAGTTAAGGGGTGTAAATGAAAATATCTCAGAATCTTGAACAAAGCCCTGACATAAATGGCGTCGTTGTGATGTTAGAAGATAAACAGGAAATTAGTACGAATCACAGTCAAGAAATCGTTCAAAATCTGTTGAAAATCTTCACTAGATTTGTATACTCCAAGCCCAAGTCCTCCATTGCAGATCTTTGCTCTTAGCCCCTTTCCCAGCACACCAATTACAGTCCATTCCTAGACCTAGGGCTTGAAAATCCTCACTTTACTGATTTTTATGTTCACTTTTGTCAATGCGACGTAGTAAAATGATATTATTGATCTAAGCAGCAAGTTCCATAACAAGATCTCTCTTCCTCCCTCGGACTCCAGTAAGATATCTTCATCTTTGTGTTTGATTATGCACATACACCCGAAAAATGGTGTGACTTTTCTGGGGTTTTTGTTAAATATCCGTGATTAGATTTATTTTTCTTAATCGAAGATGGCGATCAAGAGGGGGGTATCAAGTTTCGGCGGCCATAGAAGCAGAGGTGGTGGTGGATCTCGTTTTCCAGTTTTCACGGTTGTGTTAATTTTAATTCTTGCTCCCATGGTGTTCTTCGTTGGACGTGGGATTTATTCAGCTGATTCAATTGGTTAGCAATCGTTCTACTTTACCAATATCTATGCGACTACTCTGATTTTCTGATTTTCATTGTTTACGTTGTTGAAAGTGATTTGGTATTTCCTATATTTTATACAACTGCTCTAGTTTTAGTTCAATGAGTTCTTTGGGGTTCTAAGAATTGGGCATCTGATCAAATCTACCTGCTGAATAAAGATTATGAGATGTATATTACGCCTCATTCTACCCTCACCATTTTATTTAAAGATTCCCATTTAGTAAATGGTGGAAACAAATAAACCCCTGTGACTAGTTAGATGTAAAGCCAATTTACTTTTCATGAAACATGTTAATCACTTACTCGATCTATGAAATGTTTAAACATTTGATTAGTATTTTGGTTGAAAACCGAAAGTTTACCCCTCTGATTACTCTTTGATTGATGTCATAAACTCATAATAATTCTAAAAGACCAATTGTCTAATTTTTTTCTTGTTTCTTATTATGCAGATCAAACTGATTCCTCGATTAGTAGTAGTAAACAAGTAAGCTTCCTTACATTTATATTATTCATATCTCAAAAATGTTATGAAACTCATCTTCATTGAGAGATGCAGGATGTAGATTGGAGAACCAGGCTTGCTTTACAACACATGAAATCTCTTCTCTCAAAAGAGGCATGTTACTAAATATTTTTTCTTATGTCAATTTATCCATTCTCTAAATCATTACTCTTTCATGGTCTAATTTCAAGAAATAGCAATGCACTTTCATTTATCTGTTTATTATAGCATCTTACTTTCATTTCTTTCTATTGCACAATTGTACTTAAAAATCTACCAAATTTCAGCATTTTACTTTCAAACTTTTTCTTATTAGACATCTTACTTTGGAACTTCTATGCAGTTGTAGTACAACTGTAATAGGAATGATAAACAAATCAATGGAAGTACATTGCTATTTTTGCATTTAACCCTTTTTTCATAGCTTTTAGTTTTAACGGCCCTATATGTTTTAGGTTCTTGATGTTATCAAGGCCAATACAGACGACTTGGGACCTTTGAGTCTTGATTCTTTTCGTAAAAGCAACTTTTCAGCTTCTTGGAAGTTTTCAGGTCAAGAAAATGTGATTGATGATTCAAGTCCTTCTGAGGTTTGTGTAAACATTAATCACTAGTTTACTTCTCATTGTCATTTGTTTCTTGTTCTTATATATGACCTAACACATTCCCAAATACTAGATTGTGACAACTAACAAACAAGAGACCCCAAAAGGCAAACTAGATAATTCTTTAAATGGTAAAGATGCTCTTCTTACTAATGTTTCCATAAGACAATACAAATATAAATTAGTAAATTACATTTACGTTTGTTTTCTCAATGTAGATGATCATACTCAATATGTGGAAACACCAACAACATTAGCAAGAAGGGTAAATTTGTACTTCCAAATGAAAAGTTACTTGTTTAATCGTTTCTATTAAATGATTAAAAGCTTACTTATTCTTGTAATCTTTTAGAAACTGAGAGACAAAAGGCGTGAAACACGGGCGGCTAGTTTAATGAAACAAGATGAAGAGGTAACTATAAAGCTTGAAAATGCCGCCATTGAACGGTCAAAATCGGTTGACTCAGCTGTTTTGGGGAAGTATAGTATATGGAGGAAAGAGGCTGATAGTGAGAATATAGATACAACCGTTCGTTTCATTAGAGACCAAATCATCATGGCTAGGGTTTATGTGAGCATTGCAACTATGAAAAACAAGACAAACATGGCTCATGAGCTACAAAATCGAATCAAAGAAAGTCAACGTGCTTTAGGAGATGCAACAACAGATAATGATCTTAATCGAAGGTATCATATTTATATGTTTACGAATCTGAGCGACTCATGGCTGAATCTGATGGTTAACTTTTCAAAGACTTATTATTTTTGTCATATCATCTTTCCAATCCCTTTTCTAAAGGCCTTCTTTAAAAATTAACAACTTTTTCATCATGTATCTTAAGTGTTTTATAAAGCCCCCTCAATTAGTTTGTTGTTTTTAAGCACACTATGTTGGGTTTGTTTGTTTGAAAATGTATAAAATGATAAAATCATCATGTATGTAGTTATAAAAATAAAAATGATAAAAATGTTATACGATCACAATGTTTTCTAATATTTCATGTTCCGTCATTTTGATTGTTTACACAAATGCTTTTTAATGATATGTTTTTTCTATATAATATATCGAGTTTAATTTTGTATATTTGATAAAATAGAATAACTAATCAAAAGTAATAAAGATTTAATACGTGAATACGATTACGGTGTAAAATGCAATTATTAAATGTAGGGGACAAATTGTACAAAATAAATAAATGGAATACGTGATTAGAGTTTTATAATTGTTTGGATTGACCTCTAAAATAGCACTACTTTTTAATGGTAAAAAGTCTTACAAAAAGCTACCATTGGAGGTACTTTTAGTGGATCATGACAGCAAGGCCACTCTACCACTTACAATACCCCGTTGCATATTTATATATCAATAAGTTTTTATCCAACTTTCAGTATCTTTTTATGATTTTTAATCTTTCTTTATATTCTAGTGCCCCAGAGAAAATAAAAGCCATGGGAGAGTTATTATCAAGAGCTAGAGAGCAACTTTATGATTGCAAGTTGGTTACCGGGAAGTTGAGAGCTATGCTTCAATCTGCAGATGAACAAGTTCGTAGCTTGAAAAAACAAAGCACATTTTTAAGCCAGTTAGCTGCTAAAACAATTCCAAATGGAATTCATTGTTTATCAATGCGTTTAACAATTGAATATTACCTTCTTCCACCTGAAAAAAGAAAGTTTCCAAGGAGTGAGAATCTTGAAAATCCAAGTTTATATCACTATGCTCTCTTTTCTGATAACGTCTTGGCTGCATCGGTTGTTGTCAACTCTACAATCATGAATGCTAAGGTAATTATAAATGTCATTGTGGTAAAGATACCATATTTTTATGCAAAAATGTAGAAAGAAACATTAAGAATGAGCGATTTTGGACAAAGGGTTTCTTGTCTTGATTCTTTATATGCCCAAAATTGTTTATTCTTGCAAAAGTTAGTGTCTTTTTTGCAATAAAAAGACAAACATGGTGGTTTGAAAAGTCGATACACTTAATGGAAGTGTTAAATATTTAAAACGGTTGATCATTAAAATGACCAAAATGGGTGGGGTCCTATCACAAAGTAATCACCCATTTTGCGAAATTCAAATTTTTATCTTGAAATTTCTTAAGGAATAGTACCTACTACGAAAATATTTCTTTAAACAAAATTTTGCAATTTTTATTTTTGCGAAATGACATCATCTTTTTGCGGAAAAAGATATTGTTATAAAAAAAAGTTATTTCGGAAAAAAAGGCATTTAGGTCATTTTAGTGATTATTTCGTGATAAATATTTAAAAGGTGTTTATTTTGTGATTGGACCCCGCCTATTTTGGTCATTTTTTATGATTAACCCTATTTTTAATACCCTTGAGTAATGAATATATTAGATGAAACTTGTGGACCAACATTTGGGATTTCAATATTTTGTAGTAATTACTAATAGGCAAAAAAAAGTCGTCGTGGATTGAAATTGCTAAATAATAAAATGTTGCATATGTTGTGTGGAAACAAGAAGAATAATACAACTTATAACCATCATAACTCAACTGAAACTTAAAGTTAAATCAATGATTACATGATTTCTGCAACAAATTCTATAAAATAAAGAATCAATGTTCTCAAAATAGTAACTTTGATAAGTTCACACTTCTTTTCATCTACTAATTTATGTTTCTTACAAATACAGGAACCAGAAAAACATGTTTTCCATCTTGTTTCTGATAAATTAAACTTTGGAGCAATGAATATGTGGTTTTTATTAAACCCTCCTGGTAAAGCCACAATTCATGTAGAAAATGTTGATGAATTTAAATGGCTAAATTCATCATACTGTCCTGTTCTTCGACAACTTGAATCATCTGCCATGAAAGAATTTTACTTCAAAGCAGATCATCACACAACCCTTTCAGCAGGATCTTCAAATTTAAAATATAGAAACCCTAAATATCTTTCCATGTTAAATCACCTCAGATTTTATCTCCCACAAGTTTATCCCAAATTAAACAAAATCCTGTTTCTTGATGATGATATTGTTGTCCAAAAAGATTTGACTGGCTTGTGGAAGGTTGACCTTCATGGGAAAGTCAACGGTGCAGTTGAAACTTGTGGTGAAAGCTTTCATCGGTTTGATAAGTATTTAAATTTCTCAAATCCCCATATTGCCCGTAACTTTGATCCTAATGCGTGTGGATGGGCGTATGGGATGAATGTTTTTGATCTCAAGCAATGGAAGAAGCGGGATATAACCGGAATTTATCACAAATGGCAAAATATGGTAAGATTTTGAGTAAATGACATTTTCGGTCCCTGACTATAGCTGGTTTTTGCAATTTTGGTCCCAAAATGTTTTCTTGCAAGTGTGGTTCTTGTTTTGAAGTTTCCTATCGATTTTGGTCCCTTTGCTGTTTAAGTTAACAGCCTAGCTGTTAATTTTTTGACATTGACCTTTTTGCCCCTGGATCAAAACTGAAAAGAGCAGTATACCCCCACAGACCAAATCAGTAATTTTCTCTTATTTTTTAACTTAGCTGTAAATTTTTTAAGAAAAGACCCATTTTTGCAACGTTATAGACCTTAACTAAAAATAAGAGAAAATTACAAATTTGGTCCCTGTGGTATACTTTATTGTTTCATTTTTGGTCCAAGGGCAAAATGGTATTTTCAAAAAGTTAACAACTTAGACAACACAGAGATCAAAATCGTTATGAACTATCAACATAAGGACTAAAATTGCAAGAGAATTCTCTTTCGGACCAACATTGCAAAAATCAGCTATACTCGGGGACCAGAAATGTAATTTATTCTTTTTGTTATCCATTTCTTGAAATAATGGTTTTTTTTCATTCTTTCATCTAAATGGGCTTTTGATGACAGAATGAAGATAGGGTTTTATGGAAGCTTGGAACTTTGCCACCAGGGTTAATGACATTTTATGGGCTTACACATCCACTTGACAAATCTTGGCATGTACTTGGTTTGGGGTATAATCCTAGCATTGATAAGATTGACATTGAAAATGCAGCTGTGGTTCACTATAATGGTAACATGAAACCATGGTTAGAATTGGCTATGACAAGGTACCGTTCATATTGGGTCAAATACATCAAGTTTGACCATCCCTATATCCGGGGTTGCAAATTAAGTCAATAATTTTCGAAATTAACAATGATGATGCAATATGTTCCCACATTGTTTATTCTTGTGAGTTTGATCCTATTCTTTGTTATCTATTTTTCGTTATAGTTGTTTTAATTCTTTTTGATCCTAGTTAATACCCTATTTGTATGTGAAACTTACTCCCCTAAAGTGGATAGGAGTAGGGAAGAATGTTATAGTTAACTTTTGAGATTATGAAATCATATTGACATGGATATATATTCTTGATATACAAAGCTAAATTTCGATTTGTTACAAATTTATTTGAATGTTTACTTTCGTATGTCTAATAATTTGAACTGCGTTGGGATAAAAGACGTATATTTGGTGAAATTGTTGAATGAAACGACTATTTCATGTCATCGTTTAATCGTAGTGAAATGTGAAACAAACCAATGAAAGGTGTTGTAAGCAATGCAATGACCCTCTCTTGCACGACAGTTTTGGGTGCGAATCATATCATGTTATTTAACAAAACACTTTTATCGCGTTTGACGTCCATTGGATTGATACCTTCAATGAAACATAAGTTGCAAATTTTTTGTTCCTCACAAAAAGGTGGGACAAGGACTAGCGGAAGGGCTCTTGGACTGTTGTATGTGTAAAAAATGTAAATGCACTCCTTATCCTCATCATTGAATTGAACGTAGTAGTCTTAGAATGTTTGTCTGGTTTTGTCCAATAGACAACAACCTAAATATGGTCTTCATCTTTAGTTACTTTAGGTAATTTTTTGAATTCTTTGTGAGGGTAAAGTCAAGAGTTTCATTCCTTTCTAGTGCTAGACCAAAGTTCAACAGGGTTGAAAATCGGGTACAATAAGTCTTCAATTGCCCATGAAATATGCATACTTTGTTTTACCAAACAAACTTCTTGATGTCTCTTTACATATTGACCAAAGTAGCCAAACTCTTCAGAGTTTGGGTAAAAACTACAAATACGAAATTATAGTGATTCGACTTTTTGTCGAATTGACGCCAAGTTCACACGGATCTTCAAGGAAGAAAGCAAATCTATGACACTAGGCAACATGTTTTAGTTTTACAATGAGTTCTTGATCATGATTTTCTTTGTAAAATAACACATGGAAAGGTTGGTGGTTGTCCCTGTACAAAGTTTTAAAAAGCAAGTCACCATTCTTGATTTCTGTTCTCATATTTAAAAATAGATATTGAGATCATAGAAGCCACGTCTTAGTGTCTTATGTTCTATCCATTTTCCATCTTGTATTTGGAAACTATAAGTTGAAGACAAAACAAGCCATGGGTACAAAAACATAAAAGTTAAAACACATGAAATTTATTATTAGTCTTTTTTTTATTAAACAGACTTTTTGATTCCACCACAATCACATCATGCCTTTTTAGTTGAATCATATGTTATGGTGAA